>WHSA01001136.1:0-27500 GCA_012931725.1 Litsea cubeba | reverse complement strand
TTATACCACCACTCAAAACGAAAACTCAAAACACCAATTTGCCTAGCAACCCTAACCCCTACTAACTTAAGAAGCAACCGGACTCGCCTCAACAAGAGAAGCTGCATCCCGTAGGGAAAGAGTCCCGTAGGCCCTTCGGGAAAGATAGTACCGCTGCTTTGACTTTACTCTCCTTGCCCTCCTGCCTGCAGATTGCCACAAAAGACGTGTGAGTACGCCCCTCATGCTTTACGTTGCGAGCTTTGCTTAGCCAATTAATCGCATTAAGTGGTCGCCGAGCAGCTGAAGAGTCGCGGGCTGTGCCACGTCTTTTGGAATTCTTCTGGTGATGGTCATCGATGGATCTACATGCTGATCGATATCGGATGACCATGTAACTTCAGGCATTGATTGCCAACAGCGGGTCGGTGCCATCTGTCCTGTCGATTTCTCGATCAGTCGGGTAGGAAGAACACTTTTTTGGTTGATCGGTTGGCGATCAATGTTGACTTTGATACTTTTGAAGATGGACTCGTGATTTTGACGGATGCTGAAGGATTTGGTGCCTCAAAAGTATGAATTTTGGAAAATCCCAGGAGTTGAAAGCTTCGAATCATGAAAAAGGGCCTTCCAGGGTGAACCTTACGACCCTGGCCTCCATGGTCGCCGGTGACCCTGGGCCAGGGTCGCGGGGGTCTGCGACCCTGGGGGGAATTTTCCACTTTGGTCCTCGTTTTGCGGCCGTTTTGAGGTCTTTTTCCATTCTTTTTTCTTCTGTATTTTTCCTAACATTTTTGTACATTTATTGGCCTGATTTCCCTGTAGAAAACTTGATGAGAATCCTTGCATTTTGGGGTTCAAAGTTTCCAATTTTCCGGGAAAGTCAAAGACTTTATCGCGTAGAGCTGCCGACTTTCTGTCAGAAGCTGAAACTAGGACAAACGATGTCAGAATGACCTTGAAATTTGAGGTGAAGCCTCCTGAGCAAGAAATAAGACCAACCATAGGCTTTTATTTGAGTTTTGAAGCCGTATGGGTCCTCTCGCCAGTAGACTTGATTTTATCGCGAGGAAGATGTCGCGGCTTGATGTGCGGTCAATCGATGTCCGATTGACTTGAAATTTGACAGGGAACCTATTGGAGTCATTTTGAGATGATCTACAGGCTCTGTCTTGGAAACCATTGTCCCAAGGAGATTCTCCACCGAGAAGCCTGATTTGGCTTCCTAGAGTCAAAGTGTGGTCAAATGTTGTCGAAATGACCTGAAACTTGACTTGTAGCCCTTTGTAAGCATCTTGAAGCCAGCCATGTGCCCTGTCTGATGAGTGATGTCCTCGGTGGTTCTCTTGCCGAGAGGCTTGATTTAGCTGTTTGAGGGTTGATTTAGGGTCAAACGTTGTCGGTTTGACTTGGAACTTGACGTGGAGCCTTTTGGACGTATTTTGAGACCATCCATAGGCTCTGATCGAACATTTGGTGTCTTTGATACTGTCGCCGTCGGGAGCTCCTGTTCAGCTATCGGAGAAGCGAAGTTAGGCCTAAATGATTTTAAAATGGCCCGAAACTTCTTGTGTACTCCTCTTTTGGCTGTCTTGAAGAATCTTGCAGTTTTTGTTTGATTCTAACAAGATTTGATTTTTGGAAGTAGCATTGCCTATTTATGGCAGGCTGCAACTTCATGTAGTTCTCTTGATGTTGAAGAGGCAAAGTGACAAAATCATTTTTTTTTGTGTCAACAGGTGGTTTCTGCCGCCGGGAGGCTTGGTTTTGATGTTTGAGGGTTAATGTTGGGTCAAACGTTATCAGTTTGACCTAAAATTTGACATAGAGCCTCTTAGAAGTATTTTAAGACCATCCATAGGCTCTAATTGAAGATTTGATGTCTCTGATACTGTTGTCGCCGAGAGGGCTGACTCTGCTGCATGGAGAATGCGACTCTTTGCATTTTGGGCCAAACGGTGTCGGAATGGCCTGGAATTTGATGTAGAGCCTTCTAGCGGCATTTTGAGGCCAACTGTGTGCCCTGTTTTGTGAAACAAGCTCTCCAGCCTTACCACCGCCGGGAGCTCTTGTTTAGCTGCTGGAAGAGTGAAGTTAGGCCACATGATGTCAAAATGGCCCAAACCTTTATCTGTACTCTTCTTATGGTTGTTTTGAAGGATCTTGAAGTTTCTAGATGGTTCTGACAAGATCTAATGTTTGAAGTAGCATTGCCCGTTGTGGTCGGATGCAGTTTCATGTACCTTTTATATGTTGAAAGTATATGAAGAGGCAAAGTGACAAAGTGGTCGGTGTCCCTTTTCTTTCTTCTTATTGTATTTGTATTGTAAAAGAGACAAAAATCACAAGTCTTGTCTTTTTTTAATAGAGTTGTAAATCACTTTTCATGGAACCAAAATTCGCCTCCAATGGAAAATACAGAATAGCCTTTCACGGCAAAAAAAAAATTTAAAAACCCAAATTATGTCTCTTTTTAATATATGTGCAATGCAAAGCCAGAAAAAAGGTTTAGTTTCCTTTCTACCTGAAAAGGTTGATCTACGGATCATTTCTTTTCTTTCTCAATTAGAACAGAAAATTTGGCATACCCATACATAAATCAAAACCTGACTTGTCCATTCGCTACGGGGTATGAAATGGTTGGATCCTCGGATTTCCCGCAGTTTCAAACGCGAACAAACTTGGGTCAAGAAACTTAAAACATGAAAAGTGCATGTAATAAAATTCTCTTTCCAATGAGCCCTGGTTTCACAGACTTTTGGGGTCTCGCTGAAAAACTAACTTTTTGGTCAAAGGGGTCAAATAATGGAAATTTTGTTATTTTCAAGGGTTTCGAGGCTCCGAAAAACTATGGGTCAAAAACAAAAGTTGATCAAAATAATGTCCCTGTTTTAATGACCTAAAGATCGCAATTTCCCAAAAATTACCAATAACCCCCAAGCTTTTCTGAAATTACAAAGGGGTCCCATAAAGAAAACTAGGTTCAAAGGCTCTCAAAACTATTGAAAATCTATTCTGACCCTCAAACTTAAGTAATTAGGAGCTAATCCCACTTAAAGAGCTGACGACATAATTAATTAACTCTAATCGCACGATTAACGAGTCAGGGTCTTACAAAAAGTGGATTATAATTAAACCAGCTTAGATTTCCTAGTCCCCGATCAAGACACTCTAGAATCCGAGAATGTCCAAGCTTGTTGTTGTACCAGGTTAATGGTGGTCGTCCTATAAATCCAAGGTTTGACAAATAACTTTGGGCTAAAAAAATTTTAGAGTCTTTTTAAGAGGAGGCAATGAAAGGGTCTAGGCGACTGTAAGAACCCGACCCTTAACCTCTACAATTAGCACTAATTAATTCTGTGGTTAGGATTACTAAGTGGGATTAGGAACCCATTGCGGTGTTTGTGTGTGTTAAAATAGTTTTGAATAGCTTTGGGAAGTTTTGAGAGCCTTAGAGTCTAGTTTGACACTTTTTGTAGCTTGTTCATAATTTTGAGTAAGATTGGGGGGTTATTCATAAATTGTTCAAAAATGTTAATTTCAGCTTTTGAGATCGGGATCATCATTCCGAAAAACTTTTGTATTCAGCTCGAATCAATTTGAGGCCCTGAAACCTTTCAATTGACCAGTTCATTTATGAATTAGGAAACTTTGACCTAACAGTTGACTTTGACCTCAGAGCCTTGAAATGCGTTGTTCTTGATCCCGAGAATTAGATCATGACTTGCGCAACAACTTTCATGTTCAGCCGAAACTCATCTGAAGCCCCGAGAGCCCAGTTTGACCCACGACACTTTTTTTGAGGTGTTTACCCGTAATTCTGGAAATTGTAACTTCTGCACACAATCTTCAAATTTCATGATCTTGGGCTTGCTGGAAAGCTTTCTTGATTCCCTACAATTATTCTTATTTGACCAAGTTCTTTCAAGGTCCCGACGACCTTTATTTATGCGTCACAAGTTCACCTAAAGAACAACAAACCCACAAGCTAACCAAATTCACAAATATCTAACATACCCCACCTAATACGATAACTCTAATTCACTCCATCGTTCCAGCAAACAAATAGCCTTCTTCTTCTCTTCTTTTCTTCTTTCTTTCTCTTCTCCTTCCATGACATGGTGGAGATCATCATCTTAGAGGTCCCACTTGACAAATCCGACCCCGCCGATCGATTCTACGTCTTGTCTTACGCAACATATGTCATTTTGGCACGATTCCACGACTGACAGCACCTTCATCTCTTTTCCCCTTCTTGTTTGAGCTTCTTAAAGGTGAGAGCCCCTTCTACTTTGTTTTTTTTTTTCATGATCTAGAGGTCCATTTGATTCACATATGTTACATGCATGCGGTGGTTTTAAGTATATCATGGATTTGGATTTCTAGGGTTTCCTTGGTCGGATATTGGGGATTTCTTATGAGAAGGTTTTGGTAGACGTTGGAGCCCAAGGCAAGTACCCATTTGATGTTTCATATCATGCATGACTTTGATTTCCACATTTTATAATTTTTGGTTTAATGGAGATGAATACCATGAATTTCATGTTTGTTTAATGTGCTTTATAGGATGCGGTTTTAGTCCCCAATATGTTTTAGAAATTTTGAATTTTTTAGAAATCTTAAAATGAGTGAGAAAGGGCTCAGAACACTGCCCAATAGTCGGTCGTTAGATGAATAGTGCCCGACGGCCGATCATTGGATGAACAATGTCCCCCAGTCGGTCATTGGATGAAGAATGCCCGCCAGTCGGTCATTAGATGAACAGTGTCCCATAGTCGGTCATTGGACGAACAATGCCCCCCAGCCAGTCATGGGATCATGAACAGGGCCCGCCAGTCGATCATGGGATGAACAGTGCACACCAGTCGGTCATTGGATGGACAGTGTCCCCCAGTAGGTCATTGGATGAATAGTGCCCCCCCCCCCCCCCAATCCGTCATTGGGTGAACATTGCGCACGAGACAATTACACCCTTCTTAGTGGTCAATAGCACAACTCTGGGCCCAATTTGGGACCGTTTCTTTAGGAAATGACCCCAAACTTCCTCCAAATATTTTGTAAACCCTAGAAACATGTTAGGTGGGTCCTAAAAGTGGTTAAACTTTAACCATGGACCCTTGAATCGCGCTCGAAAGATTGGGATCCTAGATCATGGTTGTAAGGGATGAAAACATACTAACAAACTGTAGCACATAACCATACATTCAATTAATAAATATAAATGACATTAGGTTTAACATTCTCACCAAAATTTATGTGGAATCCTCTAACCACTTAAATTCATAATGCATCGAAATTCCAATCCCTTACGGCATGCCTACTTGGGGAGTGCAGATGCAACTTAGATTGATGCGGATCAATGTCGGTCCATAATAAATTTAAGACTAACAATTCATGTCCCCTATCATTCATTATTATCTAAGTATCTCATACCAAATAATGTGTGACTTTCAATTAAACTTTGATTTCTAAAATACATGATTCAAATCTTTGGGGATACTACATTATTATTTTAGTTAAGTATGACCCACCGATTAGCATTACGTGATAACCATTGTGAGTAGCGCCTCCTTGGGGAGTAAGCCCCCACCCTGCCTCACCAACGCTATCCTAAGGAGATTCATATCTAGTAACCAGCCAAATAAATGCCCTCCGTTGGGATCAGCCACTGTCCTGATGGCACGGGGCACTTACTTGCAATAAACAGACCTACTGTAGACAACCATAGGGATTTCTCAATTTAAATGCCCCGCTCCCACTTAATATTTTAGAATTGAGGATTTCCTTTTAGGTCTATGGACCCGCATATAAAGAATATCAAATCATCTCATAATAAAACCAAGGATAGGTTCCAAGTCAAATTTAAAATTAAGGAAAGTCTAGTTACTAAGATTAGTATTACCACTGGGTGCATCTCATGGGTCCATTAAAAAAAATTCTATTATTAGAACTCTTTCCAAAATATTAAATTGGTTTGACCAATTTTGGCAATTGTTATGTTTGGATCAGATTTGGAAAGAAATAGAAACATGCTATTAAAGCAATCACATACATAGAAAGTAGTAGGGATGTAACGGTTCGGTTAACCGCTCATTTTGGGAAAACCGTTAACCTTTTTGGCTTTTAAAAACCGTAACCGTAACCATGAAAAATCGTTAAAAAGCAAACCTCAGTTAACTGTTCGATTACGGTTAATTGTCACTTGAAAAAAAATTTTGTGAAAATTTTGCCATTTACCAATCAAACATAGTGTGAAAAAAAAACCATAGTTGGAGAATGGCATGATATGTAACTGTAAAACAAAAAAAAAGTAATTTTCATTCATGCCCTTAGGTTTTCTTCTTATTAGCGAAATGGTTCGGCTGAACCGTATTTAACGGTTCAGTTTGCTTAATAACCGTGAGTCGAGATAAAAACCGTTACCGAACCATGAAGCATGGTTTTCCGATTTCAATAATCGTAACCGTAACCGAACCGTGAAACATGGTTATTAACCATGGTTTGGTTCGATTAGACGATTTCTCGATTTTCTTTTACACCCCTAGAAAGTAAAGGTGCACAAAAAAAGGCTAAACCGATGCGAACCGGGCGGTTCGGTCAAGGTTCGGATGCGATTAAAGAACTCAAACCTAACCAATTATCTAAATTTATATTTTTTATAAAATATATAAAAGAATATGAAATATTACTTGAAGAAGACTCGAACCCTCGCTTCGTTACTTGAAGTCCAACGTCTCTCACCAATTGAATTAATATTTTTTTATGAAAAAAAAAACCGTAACCGAACCAAACTGGTTCAATTCGGTTTGAGCACATGGCCGGTTCGGTTCGGTTTGAGAAAATAGAAAACCGATGGGTTCAGTTTAGAGGTGTTCATCGGGTCGAACCCGCGGGTTTTGGGTCCCCAGCCATATTTTATGTGGGTGAAAACCTACCCGAGACCCGTTTGGGTCACGGGTTGGTCAGGTCACGAGTCAGTCGGGTCACGGGTCATCAGGTCGCGGGTCGGGTTCGGGTAAAAAAATTGTAAAAAAAAAATGTGATTTTATTAAAAATGAAAAGGCAATTCCATCTTTAGAACTTTGAATGGGTTTAACCCGAATTCAAATGAGCCATTCAGAGTCCAAACCCAAATCAAAGTCAGAATCCTCTAATGTGCCAAATACAAAATCAAATGGGCCTGTTGCGGTTCAATTGGAACAATTATTTGCACCCTGATCAAAACCTGTAAAAAGTTCAGACTATATCAGTTATCAAGATCCAGATCCAGTTCACTGGACCCAAATCTTAGTGGATCAGATTCTTCTGGACCCAAATCTTAGTGGATCATATTCTTCTGGACCCAAGGCTTGGATTTGGGTCCCTAAAAAAAAGGTCCAGACCTTGTACCTCTCTCCTTCTCTCTGAAATTTGATTGCATGCTGTAAGAAAGCAATTTAATAAGGTGGTTTTTTTCCCCTGTTGAATGGTCAGTGATAGCTGGTGTGGAAATGTTTGCCTACAAAGGGGTGGCTTCCAATCTTGTGACTTATCTTATTGATGTTGTGGGTATGAAGACATCCTCAGGAGCAAAAACAGTCAATAGTTGGGTTGGGGTCACTTCCATGCTTCCCCCGTTTGGCATTTTAATATTAAAGTCAAGTGGAGTGAAGTGAAATGAAAAGTATGAATAAAATATGTAGTGGGTTATGATGGTATTTTATTTTTAGTTGTTTGGGATGAAATATTGTTGACTTTTAGTATGGGAAATGGAGTTTTTTTGTCTTTTAGTTAATAAATGTGGTTACGTTTTTACTTTTTGTTGGAAAAGTTGGAGGGAGTTTTGAGAAAAAATGGTTTTGATGTGATGTTTAGGATGACTTAACTTTACTTGACTTTACTAGTCAAATTACCAAACGAAAAGGGTTTTTATTTTTGAGTTACTTTTTAGTATTAAAAAGTAATTACATTTAATTTTTTTTATTACCGGATTCACGGGTCACCCGGTGACCCGACCCGTTAGACCCGTTAACCGTTTCTTTCTCTATCAGGTCGGGTCGGGTTGGGTCGAGCACCGAAAATCCGCTACCATGACCTACCCATTGACCCATGGGTTGGGTCGGGTCACGGGTAGTTTTGTACACCTCTAGTTCGGTTTGGTTGATGGTTTTCCCTATAAACCGATCCGAACCGCCCATGTGCACCCCTAATAGAAAGTAATAAATATAAAAATTGGTCATCTCCTCCACATGGCCCAAACGGAATAGACTTCTTGGACTTCTTAAACTTCCAAACTTTGGGTATCTCCAAAACTCTTTTGGTAATCTTCAAAGTCTTTGGTTAAGAGTCAAACACCATCTTCCTTCTTTGTCTTAGATGCCGCCATAATTTAAAAAATTGATAAAAATAAAAATTACATAAATTCCTATGTCTCAACGATGAGACTTACATGGCAATCTAATAATGGAAATAAAATGGCTTTTAGGGAAAACATCATGCCTTGCCTTTTCACTGGAAACCAAGGAAACCATGATGCCCTTTACATATTGCCTCAAATAAACCAATAACCAAAAAGGAAAGTCAAAGACTTGTGGGCCATATGGAGAGGACAATAAACCTGCAGGGTTAGTATCTCATACAACCATACAAACCACAAAACCAGGCTGCCAATCTGTAGTGGAAAAACAAGCAGCCAAAAGAATCCCGGATATGTAAAAAACAGACCTGAACCTTGCTGTTCGTGTGTCTCCGGTCGACCGGACACGGGGTCGGGTCGACCAGACTCACGAACTAGAAAAGTTCGATTCTCCAGTTTCGTGTCCATTCGAAGCCAAACATCCTTTAATGGATTCTTACCATCCTTTCATTACAGAATAACCCTTTTGTAAACATTCCAACAACAGATCTACTTAAAAAGAAAGCAAATCCACAAATTTTAGTTGGATTTTCCAGTTTCTCTTTATTTTACCACTTAATTATATTTTATTTCACCCCTGATGCTAAAGTTAATTGAAGTGAAGGATTACATTAAGAGACGAGAAAATAAGAGGAGTCATATAAAAAAGTAGAAAAAACTATTCGCTTATGACAAAATACCCTCTTCTTTTTATCCACTATGATGAAAAACCCTTTTTTTATCCACAAAAATTTTTAAAAAAAAGTACCTTCTTATGCCACTAAATGACAAAAACCCTCTTAATTATCCAAAAAAGGTTAAAAATGGTACCTTCTTCTTTTCATGTCTCTTAATTTGAACCTTCACTTCAAATTCACTTTACAAGTGAATTATCCAATCAGGAAGGGGTGGAATATGCAAAAGCATTCACACAAAAAAAAAAATGACGATGCAAATTGGGATGTGACATTTTGTCATGAGGATGCATAAGAGCATGAGGAGAAAATCACGTTTGATCATAGCAAGGCATTTGATGAGAGGAGCCCATGTAAATCTCATGGAATAGAAGGACAAAAACCATGATGCCTTTAGGAAATGTATAAAGAGGCGATGATCATGTGAAAGCAACGCAAATAGGCATGCAATCTAGGTCCCTATATACAAAAAAAAAAATCTATAAACAATGAAAAGTCCCCACCGTTTTTTTTTAAGAAGGAAAATATATATATATTTTTTTGAAATACCACTAAACGAGTGATGTACCTTTTTTATTTTAAAAAATGTACGTCTTCCCACTAGAATGGCTAGGCAAAAGAACTCCAATCTGTTGAGCAGTGAATATTCTCACACTCGAAAGGTAGGAGGATGTAACCAAAGGATACAATAGTGATGAAATAGAAACAGAATACATTTTCCATATATATATATATAGGGCCAACTCTCCTAAGTTGAAGCTTAACTTATCATAAGATGGAATAGTGCTGGTCCCACAAATCAAAGTCGATTATCATTTTTTTTTACATGATGGTCGTCTTCAAAATCAATATAAATCCAATTAGAACTGGATTTCCAGTCCAGTTCCATCATGCAAAAAATAGATATAATCAACTTTGATTAGTGAGACTAACACTATTGCAGCTTAAGATAAGCTAAACTTCAACTTAAGAGAGCTCTGCTCTATATATATATATATATATATATTAGACATGTAATGAATAGATAAGCATTTTCTTTTTCAAAAAGAAGAAAAAAGAGAAACGTAGAAAAAAGAGAGAGAGATACGTACCACCACACTATCATGATTTAAGCACAAGAGTTCAAATCCTTAGCAACGAATAATCTTCCTAAAAGATCTAATAACGATGAAATGGCGAAAAAAAGTTTTTTTTTCCACATGAAATGAATGGAGAAGCATTCTTTCAAAAAAGAAAAAGAAAAGGCAAAAAAATGAAACAAACCACCCCGCCACCATGATTTGCCACAAGAGTTTGTCATTTGAGCCGCAAGTAATCTCATGCTCTAGCCAATACTGATAAAATGGTGGTTTGTTTTAGGCATGAAATGAATGGTTTTTTTTTAAAAACAATCATAAAAAGGAGAAAAAAAAACATGCATGGATCTCCAAATGATTTGATGGTGTCGTTTTCTTTTATTTTATTTTTTAGAACTTTCAACTCATGTAGAAAGTACATGCAAGTTGTAAAATAATATCATGTATGAAGGTGAAGGTTTCACAGATGACACAACTTTATTGCATTAAGGCAGATACAGCGCTAACACAAAATGCTTACCACCATTGCCCATAAATGCATGTATAACTGGGTGAGAAATAAGTCCAAACAAGGGACTATCTTGGAATTTCAGTCCATATAATGAACTGTTTTAAGAAGTTGGTGCAAACAGTGGACTGTTTTGAAATCCCTGCACATGTATGGGACTGCTTTGAAAAAAACAGCATGTAGAAGGGACTGTTTTGAAAAAAAAAAGATTCCGTTTGGACTCTTTCATGAAAAAGTGGGACTGTTTTTGAACAACAAAAGCATATATGAGTATTTTTAGCATACAAATTCATGATAAAGCGCATAAAATCATGGGAAGATGCACAAATCATGAAAACTGATGGGATAATGAAATTCATACCAAGTTAGCAAATTAAATCACAAATATCATCATTTCATGCATGTTAATTATATTAAAACATGATCAAGCAAATAAAAAAATGCGTCCAAAATTCTATCTCAGCCATACAAATGATCAATTCATGCATGTTAATTATAATAAAACATGACCACGCAAATAAAAAAATGCATCCAAATCCATCTCAACCATACAAATGATCAAAATTCGAAATTTGATAAACACGATGATGGAAATCATGAAATGGGCCAACACACAAGAAGTATGCATGAATTTTCGCATTGGACAGATGAAAATAAATGCATGGGATTTTTTTTTTCTAAAAATGCATGAATCTTCACTTAAAACGATGGATGAAAAAAATGTCAAATTCGCGATGCAACAGAAATTCAGTTTCATACTAATTCATGGTAAGGGCAGTGAACAGACTGCAGCATGATAAGAATATCCAAAGAACGAGTGAAGTGCATGGAGTGCCAACAACCAAACGGTGAATTTTGTGTATAAAATTCAACATGTGAACAGTGGGTCCTACCCAAACAGAGGGTCATTCGATTGGAACACGAGTAATTCTAACGCCCAAACAGTGGGTACAATGCATGAAAATTCAGCATCCGGACTTGTACCCTAAGTGTGAAGAAAATGTGTAGCAAACCCAACACCCAAAGCATGGGTCATTCCATGAAAAATAAATGGAGTTTTGAAAACCAAACCACGGCTACAAGGCATGGAATTTCATCATCTAAACAGTACACAAGACTTCAGCACTCAAATCCTTGTCCCACTACTGCATGTACACATGATGATCACATCAAATCAACAGATAAGTTATGAAATTCATAATGAGGAGCATCAAGATCATGGCCAAACATGGGCTGATCATGGTTATCTAGGCGGAATCTCATCCAAACAGTGAATTAGATTATGACCAGTGGATAGGTACGTGCGTTGCACGTAATGTTCATTCCACTGTCATCAAATAATAAGATGTTTCAGCTATACTACTAAGTTATAAGATATTATCATATGCTAGTATTAATCTAGGTTCACAATAAGCATGTAGAAAAAAAGTGACATTTATTGCCTCGGGAACATATCTAAATGGAAAATGCTATTCAAAAGATGATTAAATCAAAAGAAGAAATGAAAAAAATAAAATAAAATGTATCATGCATAACATAAAAGACGCTTGATAAATATAATCTTCAATAGATATTTTAGATGGAAATTCTAAGAAATGATGAGTTATGACATAGTGTTTGTTTGTTGTAATCAAATTCAGTTTTGGGGTAAGTGCTCGAGTTGAAATGAGAAAGGAGATGTTAATAGAATTTTCTTTTATTTTATAAAAAGGTTTTTTAACCAATTGTATACCTTTAGATTTCCAAATTTGCAGATGCACATGTCTGCTACTTGAAGTGCACATTTAGTTTTTCGAATTTGGGTTTTTTGTTTCTCATTAATCCTTTTAAGCTGCAAGAGAAGATAAAGGAATAAGTACACAGACAAAAAATATGATCACAAATATTAAATAAACTTTGTAGCAATCCATCAAGTGGAATTGAACCCCATAAAAATGGGAAAATCCAATATTTAGACCAAAAGATGCAGTTTGAAATGATTTTTTTTTACTGTTACTACCCCCTAAAATTTTGTTTTTGATGAAAACATCTTCATGGCAAAGGAGGAAAAGCATGAACATGATAGAGTAGCTGCCATCCTCAATGGATCTATGGGAACTCGAAGGGTGATCTCTAAAGCAATCATCCACATAAGTCGAGAATTTTTCCTTCTTATAAATATATTCATGTTTTATAAGGGAGTTTTTGTGCACAAGCCTTTTATGTGAAATGCGGAAATTGTGTTGCATCAACAGTTCTCTCACTCTCTGCCAGAAACCCACAATCGAGGAATGTTGAAAGGGAAAAAAAAAAGGAATTATTAAAAATTAAGAGTTAAGAGTAACCTAGTTTCGTGAAAGATAAACAGAGAATTCTTAGAAATAGCTCAAAAAAAAGTCCTAAGAGGAGAATGTGAATTTGGTGAATTGGGCCTTACTTTCTAGCATGTTAGCCAGAAGTTAGAAAAGCTATCAAAGAATTATTAAATTCGACGTTCTAAAGACTTCATGTTTTCACCAATGGATTCATCACTTTAATATCTCTATATAACCCCCTTAGTTTACTATGAATTCTTGGGAATTCAATTCGAAGTAGGCAATGGGGACTGATTTTTCTTAGTCACTCTTTCTCAACGTGTTTGCAATTAGAACGCTCCCTTAAGAATATAGAAATGAATTCTTTAATTGTTTTTAAGAAAGGTAATGATTAAAGTTATTAAAAATAAAACCAAATTGGATACATGTAGAAAGAAATGATACTATTTCATAAAAACTAAATGGTGCCCAGGAACTCTTGTTTCATGCTGAATTGGGTAATGTTACGAGGCACATAAATAGAAATTGGTTCCAAGCTCCCTTATGCAAGAGTTGGAAGCATAAATCTAGTAGTCCAGAAGGCAAATTGAACTAAAAACCCATATATCCAAGTATAGTTAAGAGAAAGAGGCATTTATTGGATATATCATTAGAATTTTACCTGAGCAGAGGCTTTAAGGAAGAATGTGACCGAAGACGCTTCATTTGCATAAGACGTGCTGGAAACAAAACATTTTTTGCATATGTAGGTGGGTTCCTAAAGCAAGGGTTAGAGCTGAGCACCAACCTTCCCATCTCCCTTAGCATCAAACTCCAAGGTAAAACACTGTGAGGTCTGGCTCTCAAAGCAAAACTCCTACTATACTTACATTGCCCATCACTCTCTCCACGAGGCCCATCACACTATTGCTCAATACTACAAGTAAAAGTTGTGCAATCTGAAGAGAAACAAAAAAAAATGGTACAGAGAGAGACAAAAGGAAATCAAAATCTACTATAACAGTCTCTAAAATACCATTAATTAATACAAGATTTTCACAAAATGTGGGCTGTTGTTTTCAATTGCACATTCAAGGCCCTAAGCCCAAAAATGCCCTCCATTGGAATTGGAAGGTCCAATTTCGTATATGTGGCCTACAACTACTTTGTTAAACTGAAAAATGCACTTTAATGTCATGGTGGTAGGGAGACATACAAAAATTAAATGCAACAAAGAGGCTAGAGAACATAAATCATGCAAAAAAGTAGGCAGCAATTGCTCGTTTTTCCTTTTTCTTTCTGTATTTTTTTTGTATTCTTGAATGGTACTTGCTTGTCATGTGGTAATCAACCACCATACAAGAAGCATATTTAGAGGAAGATGGCATGCAATTCGGTTATCATGAGTAAATTTTTTAGAAAGATAAGAAAAGCATGTATGCAGAGGATGATTGCATGTTATTTATGCAATAACATGAATAAAATATCCTTGGAGTTGGTGCAAAAAAAAAAAAAAAGCTAAAATCACTTGTCTTCACAAACTCCATATCAGCAAGCCAACTTAACATTTCCACTCTCGGAAAATTGGGTTCCCCCAATATCTACGCCACCGTTAAATTGGAAAGTTAAATCATTTTAATCGCCAAATAGAAAACTGAGCAAATCCATGTGAGGTTCATGAGTTCTTTTTTTTCTTGTTAGACATTATGCCTGATGTACTTCATCTCATTGTTCCTGTCACAGTTTCAGATAGTAACTCTTTATAGCATATGGTTTTAATATAACTATTCTGTCAATCTTGTAGCACTTAAATTAACTTGGCGGTGTAACTCAAAACAATGACATCAAAACAAAACAATTACAATGAACAAAACACGATCTGACAAAAATACCAAGATTACAAAAACAAAACCAATAAAAATCCTTTTTTAAAGGTTATAATTAACGTGAAAAAAGCATGAGTTTTTATTGAAACGGTTCTAATAAGCAAATCCCAGCCTGAAAAAAATACAAAGATTACAACAACAAAAAAACCAAAAAAAAAAAAAAGAAAAGAAATTGCTTTTGAATGGTAAGATGATTCGAGCTACCCTTTGGTTGCAACATTGAGCACTTTCAAATTGTGATGCAAGCTCTAGTCAAAATCCAAAGAAAACCCATTTTACCATCACCACAACATGGTTAAAACCAGCAACATAATAAAAAGTATAATAAGATAGTAAAAAAAAATAAAAACCTACACCTACATAATCCAAAGAGAAGTAAACCAATTTTACTACCAAAACAAAGAGATAATTATTGTACATAATTAAAAGGAGATATTCCTAAAATCTCCATAAAGCTTCCTATCAATGACCATAAAAAGATTGAAAAACACATGACATCAAATTGAAATGATTGTAATAAACAAACCCAATCCAACAAAATACCCACATTACAGAAATAAAATCAATAAAGAAAAGAAAACCCATTTTTTGAACCCGAGACCTTTCGGTTGCGACATTGAGCACATTCCAATTGTGTTGTGAGCTCTTGTCAACATCCAAAGAAAACCCATTTTACCATCAACATTTTTTTTTGAATGTTATCTGAAATTGTATTGACAAGAGAAAAACTATGAAGTACAAGAGATCTATACTGAACCAAAAAGCCGGATGAAGGCCACAAAAAGACTCGGCACGAATAAAAGACCACAAAAGGCACAAAGGCTACAACAAGCAAACCACCAATACAAACAAAAGGCAGACAAATCAACAGAAAAAAGGGCCAAATCAACAGAAAACTGAATTCCTTCTTTATGTGAGAGAATGATGCCCCTAATCTATCAACATTGTTAATAACACACACAGAGAGATGCACAAGCTCAGTATAGCAAGTCATAAAGCAAATAATTCAAAGAGATGCACAAGCTGTAATATTTTTATGAAAAGAAATTGAATGAAATAAAAGTTCAACTCAGCAAGAAGGATAAGGAAATACAAGTACAGGAATTAGCAACAGATGAAACAGTGAAACCAAATGAATTGAACAAAATGCTGCAAGCAAGATGCAAAGCCTATGGATAATAATCTTGGATATTTGAAGCCATAACATATTCAGTCCATGACAACAATAACAATAGAGAGTGAAAACAAGTTGATAAACTAAACTCGCTAAGAAAAGTCCAACCAAGTTTTGTCCCAACGAGGGCAATGGGAACACCATGCACATAATGTTTCAGTTCAGGTATCCGCTTGAAAAGAGATAAAAAATGTGTCACCAATGAGGGAAAGATAAACTGTCAAGAAAAACAAGTAGAAGAGTACAGTATTCCAGAATGAACCAGCAATTGCTTACCATCTTTGCAACATTTTCATAGCTAGCCTTGCACAAACAAAGAGAGAGGAAGTAATTTGATGAAACAACTCATAATAGACCCACATGAACACGACCCAAACTAGGCCCAAATTGGACGCTGAAACTTCGCTCACAAAATCAGCCATGTGGACGTTTTCCACTTTCGAGGGTCCACAAACATGCTCATGTGATGCCCAATACAATTTGGAGGAAGTAGTTTCAATCGTATAGGAACCTCTTGTAATTCGAGACTTAATAGAACGGGCAAGTCACAAAGGGACCGAAATCAACAAGATAATAGCAGCCACTGCTCAATTCCACGGAGGAGTCTTTGCAGTAGCCACTAGTTCAGCCTTATAAGGATATGTGACAAACATGGTCAGTAATTACCTCGACCCATTTGAAATATATCAAAAGAATTCAACATCCATTTTGAGGCAGGATAAATAAATTTAGGTCAAAACATGGAATCAAGTGCCAAGGTCGTTGCAGATTGGATTACCCTATTGAACCAAAAGGTTCTAGATTTTCAAGGGATCTAAATCAGAAAAAGAGTGGATCAATTGATTCCATCCATCGATCCCCATTTCTTATCAAATGGGCCCAATAATGCAGGCAATTTCACGTATGTGGCCCACCCAAACATGACCCACACTACGCCCATATTGGTTGTCCAAAGTCCGTTCACAAAATCAGCCACGTGGCAGGTCATACGAGGAACAGTTCTGGGGGGTCTACAACCCCGCTTAGGAAGTTGATTATGTGGACCATATTTGTCATTATAATGGCAGGCATTGCTCAATTCAATGGGGGGGGAGTCTTTCAAGCTGCTAATAGACAAGACCTATAGAGATATGTGACAGATTTGGCCTAAAATTACTCGGATTGGCTTGATAGATCAAAGGAATTAAACATCCATGTTAAGCCAAGATCAATAACTTTTGGTCAAAACATGGTATGAAGTATCAACATCGCCGCAGATTGGATTTCCGTATTAGATCCAAAAGATTCTAAAATATTTAGGATGCAAATAAGAAAATTAGTTGATCATTTGATTACATCCATCAATCCCCATTTTGCATCGAAGGGGGCAAATATTAGATAAATAAATGTGCAGCAATGTCATTAATTGGACCCAAGTGAACATGACCCGAACTAGGCTCATACTAGACGCCAAACTTCTGCCACAAACAATAATTCTTTGATGAT
Organism: Litsea cubeba; assembly: GCA_012931725.1. Taxonomy (NCBI): domain Eukaryota; kingdom Viridiplantae; phylum Streptophyta; class Magnoliopsida; order Laurales; family Lauraceae; genus Litsea; species Litsea cubeba. The sequence goes on along the minus strand of WHSA01001136.1, from coordinate 10,050 downwards.
GAGATGGGACCAAGATAAGAAGATGAGATTGGCAAATTGGGGGAAAGATTTCATGATTCAGTTTTGTTAAGAATTAATGAATGAATGGAATTATATCATTTGGCAATCAATTGGATTTTTTTTTTGGTGGAATCCATTTTATGGTTGGACTTGCTTTCGAGACGCATGGAACCTAGGTTCGGTCGGTCTGAGGCATATCCAGGTCCGGTGGTGCGTCGTGCCTTCAGGCACAGGAAATTTCTAGTATATATATACATTCATTCATTCCAGTTATATAACAAGTAAACCATTTTTGCTAGCCAAAAAAAAAGAAAGAAAAGAAGAGTAACCCATTTTAATAAAACATATCAGTATGTTAAAAACAAACTTTTCCAGGTCCCATGAGTGTAAAAAAATAGAAGCTCTTTGAGTACCTTTGATTAACAAGAGTTTGTAACCTTCCACTCTTGAAACTAGGGAACTGTAGCTTTCCACGAAAAACAGGATTTGATTCAATCAGCCTCTTGAGCTCAACCAGCATTATCATTCTCCCTACCTTGATATCTCCATACTTGGAAAGTTGTTCATTTTCCCTGAAGCATGCACAAAATTATATAAAAATAAATAAATTTTTATCTAACTTCTCTGAAAAAAAAAAAAAACAAATCTGGATTTACCAATAGCTTAGTGTGACTGTCATAACAAAAATCAGAAACAACATTTGATGGATGCTGTATTTCTGCCTTCTCCATCCATATTAGACCATTATCGGTGCTGATATTGATTCATGGCAAATTAAATGGAAAAACAAAAATCCCAAGCAATTGTGATAATGGGTTTCTGTCAATGCAAGTGCACAGTGAAATGGCTAATCATCATTAAAGAGGAATGTATCAGAGACAGTATAAGATAGAATAATACCTGAAATTCCCTAATGTCAAGAGTAGAGTAATCTCCTTAAACAATTCTTGATTAAACGAAGCAAACACTTTCAAATCTTTCATAAGGATCTCTACTGCCTTTTGACGGTCTTGCCTGTATTGATTGTGACACCAAAAAAAATTACGTCTAAATCAAGAAAAATAACAGTAGATGATAGAAACATTTTACACAGAATTCATACATACTTATCTAATGCCTCAAGGTACTTCTGCTTCCGGATCTCAAAGAAAGTCTTCATTGAATATAGATTGTCATCAATTCTCGCGAAACTAGAAAGGTACCGCTCCACTTCATCCCAATTCCCCTTTAGAACCTCATCCTCAAAATACTTCATGCTAAAGAAGAACCCGCATTCCTGCTCGAGCCTAATCAAAACCAAATTAAAAAAAATCAAGATAAGCTAATCAACATATCAAAATCACAAGAACAAACACATTTATCGATCAAAAACATGAAAAAAACAGAGAGAGACAAAATTTCAATCCAGAGCTCGAACAAACTCATTACTTGTGCATAGTCCCCTTGAACTTCTCATCGAGAAACTGCAATATCAAATACACAAGCTCTCTGTTCAGAGGAGACATCACCATAGCGCCAGAATCAATCGTCCTCGGATCTCCAGCCCTACAAACAAGCAAATCATCACAAAAAGACTCCGTTATCACAAGCTAATCGTAAACACTGATTTCCTCTACAAATCCAGCAAAGAGCGAATTCGGCTAATCTCTTTTCAAAATCGAAAGATTCAAAACTAGAAACCCTGTTTTCAAGAATCAGAACCTCAGATCGAGAAAAGTAGAACAATCAAAGCTGCAGATCGAAGGTCTGAGGTCTGAAAGTAGGGTTTCGAAGATCGAAAACGCAAGAAATCGAGATCGAAGCTGCAAAATCGACGATGCTGAAAAGGAGGATCGAATCGAAAGAAGAAAAAACAGAAGAGAAGATTCTGTGAAAACGAGATGGATTTACCTCGAAGACGAAACGCTGGTCTCGAAGGAAGAGAGAGAAAGAAAGCGAGAGATGGAGAGAGAGAGAGAGGTGTCCTTTCTCTTTCTCTGTTGACGAGAAAAAACAAAACGCGGATGTAGTTGCAGACGAGGGGGTATTTATAGGAGGAGTGATAAGGCGAGGGAGACTGGGGTGTGAATTGATAAGTAGATCTGCTTATCAGTGAGTGATAAGGAGAGGGAGTGTTTATGAGGTGACAGAGGAGTGGGTCCTACTTGAGAGGGTACGTTTTGTCGATATTCTTGGCGTGTAATCTTAGGAAACAGCTGTAGGGAGAAAGATTTGTGGATAAGGTCAGTCGCGATGGACAAGTGAGATGTCAGGCGCCTTGAGAAAACCGATTACGGGGACTTGCTTTGGCACTTGGCACTGCTGGTGCTGATTTAGATTTTGTAGTGGGCCATCAGGTGGGTCTGGTCATCATCTGAAATAGAAATTCATAGAAGATTTGGCAACTAAATCTTTAGGGTTTCCTCACTGTTATTTTTTTATTTTTTTTTAGGATTCAGAAGTTTTCATGTTTAACAATTGTAAATTTTAAATTTGAGCCGGTTTAAGCCTCCTCCGCGTGGGATTTGAAAATCGTATGTGATTTCGAGAAACATTGGTATAATAATATAAGATGGCGTCCCGATGCTGACGTGGGCCCAAAACAGATGTCGACGCGGCGCGCATCGGAGGATGAGATTGGGCATGCAGTTTGCAAACTTCGAGAGGACGTAGGGCCCACATCAATAATAAAGCATAACTAAGAGCAGCATGCCACAAATGAACCAAAGCATAGCACATGTTTGTTTCTTAGTTTAACTCAGTGTTAAAAAGAATTATCTAATGCACAATCTAAAATTATAAAATTCAAAACCAAAAGTACCACTGCCAGCCAATTCACAAATCTTTCTAAGAAAGGATTACCCAACAAGAGCTTCCGAGCTAATGTTACCTCAACATGAGCTTCTGAGCTGACATCATTGGTATATTGGATGAGAGCAAGCTCCATATCAGACTTAAAAATGCGGCATTCAGTCAAGACAGGATGCAATGTGCTTAAATCAGTGTCAAACTTCTCCATCTCCTACAATGTGTTAAGAATATATATTTCAAGTTCCCACTAATTATATAAGGTCAAAGGCAAACGAGCATAGCTTTATAAACTATAAAGTGATACACAAGATAAGATAACAAACATGGTTATCCACATAAATACCAACTATCCACTATAAATAGATTTACTAGAGACCTGGATTTACAACCTTTACAAGTAACAAAAGCAGGATATCGGTCTTATATTTGGAGGGGGGAAATACATGAAGCCCTAGGAATAGTAAATGATGATTTAAGTGAATGGGAATCATCAGAAACATTTTAAACCCATGGGAGTATAATTCACACTTTACAGTATTCCCACTAACCCATGGGAATATAATTCACACTTTACAGTATTCCCACTAACACATAAAAGTGCCCGTATGGAAAATCACTAACTTGTCAATGTAACCCAGATATGAGAGCCATCCCAGTAGTATCTAGCGGAAAGAGGACATCATTAACATTGAACAACAGAGAATAGCATGACTCAAGTACAGTTATGTACTTATGTGTACTTGATGGAACCATTCAAAAAAAAAAAGGGAATGGCATGACTCAAGTACAGTTATGTGTGATATGAGGTTACAGACTAAAATGCATGTGAATAGGTACCATTACCAAACAAAACAATTAGTGACGGCTCAAACCAAAGAGTCAATTAAAAAATAAAAAACAAATTTAAAAAGAGTTGTGTCCACTGAGGATAATTAAGGTTGAGATCAAACAGATATCTCAGAAGGGACCACAATTCAAGCAATGCTATCAGATGAGCTTCATCCCAAGAAATTAAAACTTCGGGACTATCTTTTTTCCCTAAATTATAATAGAGACGTGGTAAGGAAATTGCACGTTCTGAATTTCAACTTCTTTTTTCTTTCCCTCCTCTGAGAGAGGGCAGTGATGAAATTGAGTACTGAGAGTCACATCTCATGGATGCCTTCCTTCTTCCTAGTTTGTAGTTATCCTCCTTCTAATAGATGTGAACTAAACAATGGGGCTTTAGGAGCTGGACACTGTTCTAGCTATAAATGCATAGAAAAACTTTATATGGTAGAATAAGTATTGGATGAAGATACCCCAAGTTCTGCTGGTTTGCAAAATTTGTTGCTGTCAGTGTTAAGCCCATGCAAGAGAAACAGTATAGGTTTTCCCCCTCCTCTGTGCTGATGAAGTAGCACACTTACAATCTCATCAGTATAGCAAACCAAATCAACCATGTATCTTTCCTGCAAAGTTCCAAAAACTAAATGTCACTTTGCATAACTATATAAAAGAAAAATGGACCAGCCATAAGATAATCACCTTGAAGTAGGATGATGGTTTTATTTCGCCCAACCAAACAGCATAATCAACAGACAACCTTGGAGCAAACAGAATTGATTTCCCAGAAGCAACATCCTTCAGAAACAAAATATGCGATCGAACTTAAAGATTTCAACTTGTAATGAGAGCTAACTTTGGACATGAGAAAAAAGGAATGTACAATTGATGGCATAACAGAAAAAAACACTCCATTTATTAATTATATGCAGTGAAAAGGAAATAGCATTGAACATTTCAGTGAGGTTCATCCATCTTGTACAAAGAGATAGTGTGTGCTTAACCATAAGAGCCAAAATTCTTTTGATATGTCTTACATTACTACCCTCTGTGCCTGGCACTATTACTAAGAGTCTAAGACCACTTCAGTTTCAAAGGTTAAACTTTCACCATCAGCAAAGTGGCTCCAGAAGAATGGTGAACGAATTTCCCTCTAACGTCAACTAGCAACAGAACATGCAGACTTTAATATGTAAAATATGTTACACAGACATTTCAGTCAGTGCCACTACCACCTGACAAATGACATGATTTGTTAGAGTCAGACAGCAAGAAGCCAAGAACAGTAACTCCAAAGGAGTTATGACTGCATTCATTTGAGCATGTGTGTGCAACCAAGCAGTCCAGCAAAGGTTTCTACTTGCTACACATTGGAGGATACCAGAACATTACACGGTTCCCATCATTTGTAACAAATCTGAAGTTATCACAGAACTTGTTCCAGTGATGAACCAGTCAGATCCATTTTTATTTTAGGAAAGACTTTGATGCAAATGATCTTCCAAGAACAGCCCAAGCCTATCAGCACCAACCATCCAGTTTGTTGACATTCTTTTTGTTGCTAATATTTACACGCTTCTTTCAATTAGTTTGCTTATTCATTGTTTAAGTGAATTATGGGTAGTCTAGTCTTTGTTTTAACTCATTATGATGGACAAGACTATAGGATCTTAATATGCATTCATAAAAGACCAATGTCACAAATATCAGCACTATTTCAAATATATTTCAATATGCTTGGAATGTTATTGTTCCATGTTATCACAACATTATCAAAACCATCTCCATATCACAAAAAAATTTGTGGTAATATCAGGATAAAAATAGAAAATCCAGAAACAAAACAAAAAAAAAAAAACTCAACAACAGTACGTTGTTTATGGTGTGCTTATTAATTTTATGTATATAATAATTAATTTATTTTCTGCATCATTTCCCTAACAATATCCTGGAAAAAAACCCCGAATTTGAAAATATTCCAACATTTTAAGAAGACTTCCCAAGAATGACAATTGTGATCATGGCTGAGATAAGACATGGGGCTTCCTTAGTTAAGAAAAAGCTAGATAAAAAGATGGATGTAAGGGCTATACATCCATCGCTTTTTTTTATAAGGTCAAGGAAGAGAGAGATCCGGAAATTGGAATGGAAACTAAAAACCCTTGAGGTAGTGTGGCATGAAGCTTGCACAGTTCATTCACAAGCATTCTAGTTTTCATGGCTGGATTCTTGTACTTCCCGAATGATTCATATAAGACCCCTGTTCAAACATTGAAGATCGACAAGATTACAACTAAATCTGGAATGTGTTCTCCGATCCTCAGTTGATTCAGGTTCGTATAAATTATAAGTAGAGCTTAACTATTAAATTAGAATATATATATATATATATTTGAGAAACAGAAATTCCAAAGAGACCAGGGTGTTTTTAAGTGGCTGTCCATATAATGGTGATGCATGGCATGTCGATAAGCTTGTGGCAGGAATACATATATAAAGAGGGGGTTGCAGATCAGCCACCCACTAAAAATAATTTCCACATCCGTCAGTTTCAAACACTTGGATCTCGTTACTAACAATGTTCAACGAAGTTGATTCTCTACAGGTGTCCATCCACAACCCCTTTAATTTGGTATGACCAGTGGGCCGATTGACATACCACAAGTCGCTTGCCAATTTAAAGGCAGCCCCTTTGATTTAGTTCAAGAAACCATTTTGCTAGCATAGCATAATTTCAGACAGTTAATTAATTATAAAGGGGCTATTTCAGTGAGGCCAAGTGTTAATCCATCTTGGTCTGTAACTGCATAAAAGATGAGACAGGCAATGAATAACATAAGCTAGAACAATAATAGCTCATGCAAATTAAGAGCAACAATTAAAAACTTGGTAGATGTAGTATTATCTAAAGCAAGCACATTTTGTCCAATAACCGATACACTTACAATTGCTCCATAAAATCCCGGCTCCCTTACTCCAAATAAATAAGCAAAAAAACTCTCCTGCCTGCAGTTCAAGTTAAACTCCAGTTACTAAACAGGTTCTCATCCTTAGAAGTATGGTAGAGAGAATGCCTCAGTATGTAAGAAGATATAGTGAAGGCAATTTCAAAACCGAGCAAATTCTATGGAGGATGATTGGATGGGTCACAGAAAAAGCAGCTCTTTTGGCAGTGGCCCCCCACCAAATGTCCTGTGTACTCCAGCGGTAAATGGGTTGCTATCCAGAAACAACAGTGACCACAAGTAGCAAACTATGGCATAATGACAGATTGTTAAGCAGGTCACATTAGCATCATCACAACATGAATCTACCATGCCAGTGGATGGTTTGTTTGATCCACAATCACCTGATTCGTTCAAATAGGTATTGAACTGTGAAACAATTTGTTAGAACAATTCGCAGTTTGATTTAAACAATTCCCGAGGCCCAGATGAACTAATTGACCCCAGTTCACAAAATAGTTCTTAAATTAGTTGCAGAACACATAAAAGTATAGTGCGTACATGTGGGGCATTCATGCAGCCAGCAGCGGAACCCAACCATGTGGCGGGTCTTACAAGTACAACTTTTGGGCTCCAAAAGCCCTCTAATGGGATGCCCGGTACTCTTTGGAGACGAACTAATTTCAATCGTATAGGAACCACTAATGATTAGAGAACTAATAAAATGGCCAATTCACGCGAAAAAAACAAGGGACCAAAATCAACTAGATAATAACTTTAAGTGAACAGCCTTCAATCAACTTGGTTTTTTCTTCTTTGGGAAGTTAATTATGTCGACCATATTATTATTATAATGGCAGACAATGCTCAAATGAATGGGGAGAGTCGTTGTAGCATCCAACAGTATAGACCTATACTGATATGTGACAGATCTGGCATATAATTACCAGGATTTACTTGATAGATCAAAGGAATTCAACATCCATGGTACGGCAAGATAAAAAAAATTTGGTCAAAACATTGAATGAAGCGCAAAGATAGCTGTAGATTGATTCGCCCCATTAGGTCTAAAAGATTCCAAATTACGCAGGGAAATAAAAAAAATAGTGGACTAATCCATTGCATCCATCAATCCCCATTTTTTTTATCCAAGGGGCCCAATAAAGCAGAAATAAACGGACGGCATGAACAGGACCAAACTAGGCCCATAATGGACCCACATGATCAGGACCCAAACTAGGCCCATATTGGACGCTTCCCACTTCTGAGGGTGTACAAACACGCTCACGTGAAGCCCAATACAATTAGAGAGGAAGTAGTTTCAATCGTATAGCTTGATTGTGGTGGTGGTGGTGGCGGCGACGGCGGTGAAAGGTGTGAGTATCATGCTCTCAAATAAATTGTGAATGTCAATATCCCACATGGAGAGATTTACAACTTCGAACATTCATTTTATCAAGATTACCAAAGGCGACGTTAGTTACAATTGATTCGCGATTTGCTTGTACGACATTGGATTGCATCCTATTGGACCAAATTGGGTAGATAAGGTACACAACTCCTACATGTACGCTACCCAAAGACAAATGCAACTCAAAAGACAAGTGATTCATGTGAAAGAGTTGCAATGGAAGCAAAAGAAGAGAAAATGATAGAGAAGACGACAATGTGAAGAGGATGTTTACAAGATGTCGAAGCCTTCTCAAGTGGGGGAGTTTGATTTAGGATCTTATAGTTCAAACCCACAGGGATATATGATAGATCTAGACTTTGATTATCCAGATCTACTTGATCGATCAAAGAAATTCAAGATCCATATTAGGGAAATATCAATAAATTTGGAACAAAACATAGAATGAAGGGCCAAGATGAATGTCAGTTCATGACAACAATAACAATAGAGAGTGATAACGAGTTGATACACTGAACTCGGCAAGAAAAAGTCCAACCAAGTTTTGTCCCAATGAGGGCAATGGGAACACCATGCACATAATGTTTCAGTTCACGTATCCGCTTGAAAAGAGAAAAATGTGTCACTAATGAGGGAAAGATAAACTGTCAAGAAAACAAGTAGAAGACTCTAGTATTTCAGAATGAATCAGATAATATTGCTTACCATCTTTTCAACATTTTCATAGCTAGTCTTGCCGATGAGAAAGAATGCCAATAGAAAAACATCTGCACCACAATAGCTTAGAGGTCTTAAATATGCTGCAATCCTCGTAATCTGTTTCATAGAGCCGCAAAATAAGACCCACAAAATACACTTTTCTAGCCAAAGAAAATAAAAAATTAATAAAGGGAAAATTTGATAGAACGCATGGAATAGTTAAACAACGCACCTATTTTATCCCACCATCCTAGATTATTACTGCTCCCATCCACTACCACATTTGCACTGAAATTGTCGAAAACAGTCGGTACATAACCCTACATCCCATAAAAGAACGATAAAATTAATTAAATAAACTCAATGAATATTTATTAGATTGAGACTACAGAAAAATAAGTACTTCACACCTACTCCTAAATGGAATAATGTCAATATGGCTTGAGACAAAGCTCTTGAACAATGAAGTTTTTTTCAATAGAACCAATGCTTGAATTAATGTGTGAAAAGAAAATTCATCATTTCATGTGTGAATTAAAAGTAATGCTCAATTTCTGACTTCCCATGCTAAAAATAGAAAGATTCATGATTTCATGTAAAAATATGATTTTCAAAGAATTTTGACTTGAATTCAAACTTTGATGCATGAAAACATGAAATAATGAATTTCCAATAAAATCAAGCATGATTAGATGAATAAGTCCTTAATTATTAAAAATTAATGATAAAAATGTGCATTTTTAAGAAATTATCACACCCCCAACCAGCATTTTGCTAGTCCCGAGAAAGAAATGCGAACTAGGGTAGGATTTTTACCTAATCTAAGAAAGTAAATGCAAAAATAAAAAAAAGGAAAAAAAATGGCCACATTCACTGGCACTGACTTGAATTCAAACTTTGATGCATGAAACATGAAATAATGAATTTCCAATAAAATCAAGCATGATTAGATGAATAAGTCCTTAATTATTAAAATTAATGATAAAAATGTGCATTTTTAAGAAATTATCAACCCCCCAACCAGCATTTTGCTAGTCCCGAGAAAGAAATGCGAACTAGGGTAGGATTTTTACCTATCTAAGAAAAGTAAATGCAAAAATAAAAAAAGGAAAAAAAATGGCCACATTCACTGGCACTCTCGATTGCATTTAGCGTGGGCAACAAGCCCTTAAACCCTTAGGTTACACCTAGTGGACGAGTTGTGCATCATGAGCGTTTGCAGTGAAATATGCGCCCACAAATTCATAATACCTAACAACACCAAAAATAAAAGAAATTTTTCAAAAGAAATTTATAATCATCAGATATAATCAAATCTTTAGAAAAATCGAAATAGGCAATTTGAAACCCGGTTCGCCAATCCCATCTTTGGAAATAAAT
>WHSA01000274.1:0-36263 GCA_012931725.1 Litsea cubeba | reverse complement strand
GGACCAATTTAGATTTAAGTGAGATTTTGTGGGGGGTCCATGAAAGATTGGGACAATCATCTTGATCGTTTTGGATCTTTCATAAGTGGACCCCATCTTGGAACCTCACTGATCCATGAGGAATTCTCCAAAATAAATTGCACGGATATTTTGGACATTTTAAAAGAGATTCAAAATAACTCTGTCACCATATTCAAGGGATGAGAAAGAGGCGGTATTAGTTTGTGGGTTTTGATAGAATTTAATGCTTTTTGGTAGTGGGTTCTTACATGGCTAACATTCTTTGGATAGGATGAGAGGGCAAAAACGCCCTCTTTCAGATGGGGTATTTTAGAGAATTTTCCATACATATATATTTATATATATATATATATACACCTCATATATATAGAGCAAGGCTCTCCTAAGCTCAAGCTTAGGAAAAAATCTCGTAAGCTCATGCTTGTGGGGGCCACCTTTGGTCCATCCAAATGGACCAAACACATGGCCCCCCTAAATTGCACATGTCCACCAACTTTCGGTCAGATCCGAATTTATTGGACCGTTGGATCGACTGTGTATCGATCCAAATGTATTGTTGACCAGTAAACTTTTGGGCCCATATGAAGATGATAGAAATCATGGTTGGGGCTGATTTTTTGCAAAGAGTAAGATCCCAGGGAGTCCTTGAAATCCCCCCCATCCCCATTCCCATGTGGGTCCCTAGGTGAGCCCCACCACACACTTGAGCTTACATTATCCTAAGCTTGAGCTTAGGAGAGCTGGCCCTTATATATGAGCAAGGCTTGAGCTTAGGAAAAAATTTCGTAAGCTCATGCTCGTGGGGAACACCTTTGGTCCATCCAAATGAACCAAACACATGACCTCCCTAAATTACACATGTCCACTAACTTTCGGTCAAATCCGAATTCACTGGACCGTTGGATCGACTATGTATCGATCCGAATGGACTATTGACCATTAAACTTTTGGGCCTATATGATGATGATAGAAATCACGGTTGGGGCTGATTTTTTGTAGAGAGAAAGATCCCAGGGAGTCCTTGAAATCCCCCAATCTCCATTCCCATGTAGGTCCCCAAGTGGGCCCCACCACACACTTGAGCTTACCTTATCCTAAGCTTGAGCTTAGGAGAGCTGGCCCCCATATATATATATATATATATACATAATCCATTTGCCTACAAAAACCTTCTATATGTGATTCACAAGGTCTGTCATTTGCAAAGGAAGAAGAATAAGAAACTCAATGTTGATGGATGCACAACCAAAATATGTTCAAGAAACTCAATGTTGACGGATGCACAACCAAAATATGTTCAAAATACTAAATAGAAGCAATATGTTAGTACCATTACATCGTGTAGCAAATAAGAATAGTAATATGGTAGTACCATTACCACCCATAACTTCCACCATTCACAAAGCAGAATAAGAAACCCAAGTCAAAACCATAGTGGTAACATGTATAATGCCGTTAGGATAGGGATGTACATGTGCGGATTTTGAAAGGGTCCATGGAGGACCCAGGTCCGGACCAGAACCCAATTAAATTTAAATTTATATGCCCAGACTCGAACACAACTATGACCCGCACCAACCCCGAGCTCCATGGTTCAAAATAGTGGCCGCTACGCTACATTATTGGCTGTAGCGGTCGAGGCCGCTATGCTATTTTGAAAATAGCGGCGCTACGGTCTAAAACCTAGTAGAGTCAAACGGTTTTAATTTTAAACATTGTTTTTCCTATTTCTTCTCCTCAATAGCCTTAACTAAAGTTATCGCTACTCTTAAATGGTTTCAAATCACTAAAAAAACACAAGATTGCTTGTTATATAATATTCAAATTTTTTTTACCACTTAAGAAATTCACACCACTACGTAGCATTTTGACCATGGGCTGCTACACCCGCCGGCCGCCGCAACCGCTATTTTAATCCTTGCTGAGCTCAACTTAAAATCTAAACATATTAACATATATGTCAGGATTTGTACATGGTTCAAACCCTCATCCTTTTGACAGTAAAAAGGAGTATCTATTATCTGTGAAAAAACTCTTGTGGATTAATTTATCACATTTAACCAAAGAAATGTTCTCCTACAAGCAATTGTATATGCAGTCCAGCTCCATGGGGCCCACTTGGGCCCACCTTTGATCAGTGCAAACTGTTTCACATTCTCATCCCCCCATGACCTGGCATCAGGCCCAAATTCACTCTCATCAAACCTTTTTTCCACCAATGGATTGTATCTCAAAGAAATCACAAGAACAATGAACTTTAAGGCTATTAAATCATGGGCTAGAATGATCTGATGGGACTTTTTTTTGTTGACCCTAATCCATGTGGAGACATTTCCATGTACACCACCCTAACAGATGAGAAGGCATCTAAGTGGACCCCACAAGTAGGCCTGCATATAAGCAATATATACCTTATTTTCATACATATCTTGGTTTAAGGGTATTTCGATATGGACCCAACTGGACTTGAAACCAGACCCCATTATCAATCAGGTCCAAAAGGAGGGTTCGTTTCGAGATTTTAGGGTTGGATCCTCCGTGTAAACAGGAAATGGAGATCCATCGACTTACAGGGACTAGAAGTAGGTTTTGCTGCATGACGGTTAAAATAGTCTTCTGGACAATCTGAATAATTCGATTGACAGATTTTTATGCAAAAACTAGAAAAGCTCAAGAGATTTTTACAAGAATATTGAAACATTTTACACATAACCAGAAAAAAAAAAAAAAAAGAGTTCTTTAAAAAAAATACAGGTCAAGAACTCAACATCAAGCTCAATATAACAGACGAAAAATAATTGCTAACTAAAACTACTCAACATTGTTGTTGTCATCATTGAAGCCTTGACCCATCTGCAATTGGTTTTTTAAGTTCTACTTCTCCACTCAACATTATCTAACTATAACTACCAGCAACTTAGGATAAAACATACAAATATATATAGAAGGGTTACAATGGAATAATCCTAAAAAAGTTAACACTTCCCTAATAATTTCTATTCCATACATGCAAGACACATAGTTTGCTGATCCAAACAATAGATTTTCTTTTTCTTTTTCTTTTCTTTCTTTTTTTTTAATGCAAACGATAGATGTGTTGGGGCTGACGGAAGCAGGATGCCCCAGAACCCTCCAAATTAGAAGATATAGCCATCCAATCCAAATTGGTAATTAGTTCGGGCCACTGATTGAAGAGCTAGAATCTTCAATCTAGAAGACTTTTGGATATGGTGGGAACCAATTACATCAACCCTTAGCGACCAAATCATAAGTCTTGCATCTACAGAACACGAAAGTGCATCAAACCAGACAATTCCTTAAACCTTATTTTTTTTTTAAAAAAGTACATTATAGAATACCTGTGGACCCCACATGTAAGGATGAGCTTGAGGACTAGATGCCACAGAAGAATGGAAATAACCAGGCGGGGGAATAGGAGGAGTTCCAGCAGGATTATAATATGCCTGCATGCAGGATACCATCTGAGATAAGATTGCGAGAAGAGAAAAGCATGCAGAGTCTTCTATGTAAGCAAAGATAAATTCTTAGCACCTGATAGGAAGCCCAATCAGGAAAAAGTGTGGCAGGGCTACATGGGGGAGCCTGCTCCTGCAGATTGAAAACCAAAAAATAAATAAAAAATGGAACATTTTCTTGTAGAATATTCAGCACAGTCGTTTCTAGAACAGAGTGCAGGGTTTATGCATGCAAACCTGTGCCGAAGAAGTTTTTGGAGTCTTTGTTGGAGTATCCACCTCTCCGTTGCCCATGGTTTAAGTTTGTTGCATTCCTTTAGAGCTCCTTCAAATATTCAGAGCAATTGTTGATGTAAATGCTGTCTAGTGCCAGCCAAATTACATTCTTAGTCAAAAGAAATGAGAAAAGCTGCATACCACATCAAGTAATATTAAGATAAATGAGAGACAGAGATATCACATAAAATCAATTCATACAAAGCCATATTAAGCAAGAGGGTAATTCAAAACTATAAAGGATATACAGTTAGAACAAAATGGAAGATTTTATAAAAATGTAGCCCATAAAGCAACAAAAATACATATTGTCATTATAGTCTCAAATTGTCAAATAATATAAATAAAATGTAGATTGAAATCAATAAGAAAATGAGGATGTTTTATAAATTAGATTACGATTGATGAATAAAAGAACCATCTATCTTGTTTTCTGAAAAGGGGAAAATTTGATTATTTTTCCACCTTTCCAGAAATCCAAGTTTCTCATTTGACCATATTTAACGTAGGCCAGAACACTTGCTAAAGAAACGTCTAGAATGGTTCTTCACTTCTTTGCATTTAGCACAATATGCCCAACTGTGATGTCTAAAATGGTTCTTCACTTCTTTGCATTTAGCACAATATGCCCAACTGTGATGGTGCTTCTATTAACACAAATTTGATTTCTTGAACAAAAAAAAAAGGCTTGTGCTTAAAAAACAGCAAGGAAATAGATGCACAAATAAAAGCACGCGATAAAATCCCAAAGAAAAACCAAGCCCTCAATAAATATCCCCTAGTGATGTCCTAACATAGTGCCTTTCTCTCTTCATGCACCCAAAACTAGCCAATGTTAGAGAGACAAAGCGCAAGGCAGACCCACTAACGTTCTTGGAACAAGCTGATCTGACACTTTGTCGATACTGTACAATTACTTGAACTCTCCAGGTATCTTGCAAAAGTTAAAAACAAAAAGAAACAAAGAAAAAGCATATCTGCTTCACCGAAATGCACTATCTCCTTTATTAGACATAACCATCTGTTTTTAGAACAATTGATTCTAACGAACTTTTGAAAATCTTTGCAGTTTTTTTGGCCATTTGGCATGTAATTGTCAAAACCTTTCTATGAGATTTATATTTTAAACCCCTCATCGAAATTGAGGTGTTAAAAAGTTGTAGACAAGAAGATTTTTCTTTTCTCCAAAAACACAAAATGAAGGTTTAGATGGCCACATTTAGCAAAAAATGAGCACTCACCACGGTTGTTGGCTCAGCATAATAGATGCTAACAACGGCATGGTTGATCAAATCATGACCTGAAAAGCTGCTCTGCTACCACCTTGTAAATCTTAAGGCATTGGGTTGCAGGTTGGAATGAAGATTTGAACAAAATGGGATACAAGAGGAAGGAGATTCTCTCTCTCTCTCTCTCTCTCTCTCTCTCTCTCTCTCTCTCTCTCTCTCTCTCTCTCTCTCTCTGTGAGAGAGAGAGAGAGAGGAATTGGGTATTAATATCTCATATGATCTTACTTATCATTAACAGTGTTGCAAGATTCTTTAAAATGAGAGAGAATTGTCTCCCCACACTCAGCACAAAGACCCCAAATGAAGTAGTGAGGAACAAGATAGATTGGAAGGTTCTTTTTTTTTTTTTTTCAGTAACAAACATGACTTGAATCCGCAACCTCAAAGCTGCAGTGAGCATCTTCCACTGTGCCACTCTGTTGTTAATGGAAATATGGCTGCAGATAGGTTGAGTGGAAAAGTAGAAAACTCATAAAGCTAAACACAAACAGATGGGATATGGTTCAATTATGATGATAGTGATTATTTATTACCTTCAATCATAGATCTAGCAATGTTCCAAGGATTTGATTCTTTCAAGATTGGTATCAACAAAACATTCTTTCATATGGTGGGAACAGCAGACTATGTCCTTTATAAAATTTGACATTCACAGCACACCAGCAAAACTCCATCTTCATATTCATATGAAGAGGAAGAGCCCACTCCTTTGTGATACTTATAAATCTTATAATATCTTCTCCATTCCCTAATAATGTTGTATGCTATTTTTTATGAATAGGAATATATATTATATTCAACTAAGTAGTTTCTAAATGTGTCAAAACAGCCTTATTTTTTGAATTGCCCAATTTGACACCAATACCCATACCCATACAACATAGATATCCAAAAAGAAACTACATTAAGTATTAAGCGATCGAAATGTACAAAGTACAAAACTAGCCTCTGTAGGAAATGAAATAAAATAACAATCATTTCTTTGATCAGTAAAAATATCAACTATTCCAACATGATTTCATCAGCCCATATCTTCTCAGTTCTCAAAGATGCAGAGAAATTCTAATGACATGTATGAAAGACAAAACAATGTCAATTTTTCCACTCCAAGCACAAATCCACACTTTGAATCTTGCATATTTTCTTACCAGAAATGATTTTGATCAAGCTAGGATTACTTTTGCAGATTGAGATATCAAAATATGCCCCACTCTCATCAGTACCGTGAGGTATTACTGCATTTCAGATGGATCTATTAGATGGGTATAATCAAAGTTCTCTTGATCCAACCCCTCATCCCAAGTAGTTTAGTTAGTTTCAATAAAATATAGGTGTCTTCCCCTTTATCTCAATTTGGTGGATGGGAGATGGGATGAGGATGCAACTGCTTCTACTCGCCCCTTTAAGGAGGTGGGAGGGACCACTGCAGTGGCATTCAAGTGCACTTGAAAATGTTCTATTTTTTGGAGTCGTCAACGTTTTAAAACTGGTATTTAGACCAAATTGTTTACCACCAAGACTGAAATTTGACCGACTCAGAACAAGATTGGCCTGAGAGCTCAATGATTCAATAGAAACCTATTACAATATAGCAGAGCCAATTTGACTCTACTTTGCCAATTTTTAAAACGTCAGTGATATCCTAGGATAAGCCATTCTTCTCCCTTGATCCCTCAACCAGAGGATTACCCAATGAGTCACTGAGCAAGGGGTGATAGGTTGGCCACATATGTTTCATTTCCAGAGGCTCTCTCCAAACAAAATCGAACCAAATGCAGATAGTCAATTCCAGAGCAATCGCATTTTGGACACTATCAGTCTGGTTGCTAGTAGTAAGGCAAGGGTTTGAACCTCAAAGAATGTAAGCAATGCCAGTCAGCCAAGGTGCCTCCTGAACTGCTCTCCAACTAAAGTTGGTGAGGACTCGTTCCTTTCTCCACTGCTATCTTATACAACTAGGTACAGTATATAGCCATGCCTTATTATATTAAAAAAAAGGATTATATCCAATGACAGTTTTATGTACAAGCAACAGCTCAAACGTATAGAAAACAACGAGAAAAGCACTAGAAACAAACAACAATGTCAATTTATAATAGCTAATTATATTGACTGGAGACTGACAACTGGCAAAAGAGTTTTAATGGCTTGAAATCTCCAAACCAGCTCATCTTTAATATCCCTACTTTTCAGTTACAAAAAAAAAAAAAAAAAAAAAAGGGCTAATTGAATACTTTGGTAGAACAGATGGTTAACCACCATTCCAATTTTCCATATTCTGGCTCAGCAAGAAAAACCAAAAACCACATTAGGAAGCCAGCTATTTTTGCATCCAATTCCAAAACGATCACCCTCAACAGTGACATTAATTGCAGCAGGAAGGCAGCAAAGGAAACATCGACACCAAACAAATATAAAACCAAACAGAACCCCACCCACCTAATATCATTTCAATATCCCCAGTTTCTCAAAAAAAACAGTTCGATGGATAACCACCCATCCCCAAATCCCCAAACCTATTCCGCTTCCTGTTACATCCAAAACACGTTCTTTCCAATGGAAATCATCCACAAACATGCTTCAACCACTCACCCCATAAACTCTACATTCAAAACCCTCAATTCAATCATTCCACCCATTCAACATCAATTACAAATCCCAATTCCACAAACCATCAAAACCCACATCACATGAAAAATTCCTCACCCAATCACAACACACTTCACATGCAAATTCCATTGCACAAAAGAGCACAAACACCAAACCAAAGCCAAAACTTTTCAATCCAAAGACCCACAAACTTGAAACAACCTTCACAACAGAGATTGCTAGAAAGAAGCAGAAACATACCTTGGACGGATCTGAGAATGCATGTGTTCTTCGATTGAGAATAGGAGAGAAGGAAACCCTAGAAGATAGTTAATTTTAGGGGTTTCTGTAAAGAGGGAAATCAGATTTGGAACATATAAAAATCCGATACTATAAGTGGTTCGCTCAACTATATATATACATACATACATACAAAAGCATATGATATCTATATATATATTAGAGAGACTGAGTGAGAGAAACAGCAGAGTATAAAAATACCTCTTTTGTGTTTTATGAAACACTTCTTCTTCTCTTCTTCGTTTTTTTATCTAGAGCTTATTCGATCAACAGCGTTTTTTTTTAAAGACAATTTGCTTCTTGTGCAGTTGTGCGAGGTTTGGTTTTCTTCACCAACATCAGACACGCGCAATGGAACGCACCTCGCACAGGTAAGGCTGGGGGAGAGTTTGTTCGGCTTTTTGCACACGCGTGTCAACAAGCAGTAACTGTGATCTTAGCTGTTGGTGGGAATGGGCCAGGTTGGGTTGGGTTGTGGTATGTGGGGAGAATGTAGTGGAACAGATTTAAAGCCTAATCATGGGCTGGATCGACGTGGTTTGGGCTGTGTTTTTTAGGACTCTGGCTAGGGCTGTAAACAGGTCGGTTCTGGTCCGGGTCCATGGTGGACTAGGAACCGAAACCGTTAAAGAGAATGTGGAACCGGATCCAAACCTGGAACAGTTTCGGAATCGGTTTCTTGGCTCTGGAATCGGAACCGGAACCATATATGGGACAGGTTTAGATTCGGGTCCGGGTCTAGGTAGAGAATGATATTTAAAAAAAAAAATATGATTTTTAGGAGAAATTTTCGAAAATTGAGGTAATATATATGGTCTCGGGTCGACGGGTCGGAACCAAGGTGGAACCGGACCCTGACCCATTTACTTACCGGGGCCTAAATAAGGACCCAGACCCAGTTTTTAACGGGTCGGAACCTCCTGGTAATCGGAGAATCGGGGATCCATTTACATCCCTAACTCTGGCTAAATGAAGTGGGTGTTTTCCTTTTGGGTTGATGGTTAAATGGGCTGGGCTTTTATTTGGGTCAATGGGCCTTTTTTAGAATAATATGTGGTTCGACGGAGTTTTTGGGCTGTGAATTGAATTGAGGCCTGGGTATTAGAACTGGTAATTAAATAAGTTGGGGTTTTACAAACTTCCATCATGAACACCCCTAGTTATCTGTATCTGGATCCTCTTATGGGTTTACTCAGTGAGAAAAGTGAAACTCCACAATAAGAGCCATCTATTAAAGATTTTGAATCGCTTAAAATGCACGCTCTCCCCTTTTTTTGGGCATGGAGATAATTTATTATGATTTAACTTGACCATGCATGCCGTATTATTGATAGATTGAGCATATGATTGATGAGGTGCAAAATAAATGAGTGATGTGAGTGCCTAAAAATCACGGACTGATTAGTGAAGGTCTGGAATCTCTCAGAGGCTACCTGATGAGATTAGTATGCCCGCCCGGAACCTGAAAGGGAGAGAATAAGAAGAAGACAATCGTCAGAGACCCTGGCTGTAGGCAGCGCAATGCCCTCCGATGCCTAAGTTAGTTCAAGGAACTCAATGGTAGAGTGGAGGAAGAAGAGAGGCAGAGTGAGGGCTCAAGAGTAATATGTTCGATACCTTGGGTTTGAGAAGGCTTCTCTATTTATAGAAGAAACCTCGTGGCAGAGGACGGCGGGGTCCGCTGGTTTGTCCTGTACTTGGGCGACAGAGTCACATCAGCTCACATTCTCTTAAATGAAAGTCTCTTCCGCTCGCCATTCATTAATTGATGATCCGATTGGATCCACCTTTCATTAAATGGCGGTCCAACCGACCCACAATGCATTAAATGAGGATCCAATCGGGCCTCACCTTGTCTGAGCCTTTCGGCGGTAGTCCAATTAGGTCGTCGCCTGGAGCCTTGCCCTGATGAAGACGTAGCCGATAGATGTAGGTCTGCCAGGGATTTTGGGCGGCTGAGATGTCTTCTCAGTATCATCCGCGCGTGCCCATATCTCATCATGCATTTTATGACGTGGCTGGTCCTCTGGTGATGCTTTGGCAGTTAGCGCCCGACTCGGCCAGCATGCTGGTACTGACCGAGATGCTTGACCGAGGCCGGAGTGAATTGCCGAGGCAAGACGCAACCGAGGTCGGCATGGGCTTGGCAATGGCTGGCGCCCTAGCATCACTGCATGGGTACACGTGGCTGAGCTTGAGGTATAATTAATCGGTCATCTTTACCGGGGTTAACATAATCTCGGTGTCTTTAGAAATGTCCCCACACAAGTGACTTTGTAGGATGTTGGTTTTCTAAATTAGAGCATTCAAACCAAAGAATTCCAAATCCTCTAAACCAACATTAGAGATTTCCTAAAACTTTCAATTCAAACCTCCAAACAAACAGAAACATGATAGGGTAAATTGGAAAACAAAATACAGTGAAACCTATTGGATCAGGTATTGGTCATGCTGAAGGTAGAAAAGCCCCCAGTGAATAAATGCAAACCTGACCCAATTCTCAACAGGATTAGAAATGTCAAGGAGAGCGAGCCCAACCTAAAATTAGAAAAGGGTGACTTATTAGCAATCAGCCATCACTTCGTCTATCTATATATATCAGTTGGATCCACCCACTGTAGCCTTTTGAGAAGATGGATGGACGGTCTTTATTCAATGCCTGTGGCCTGTGGGTGGCACACGCCAATTGGTCGGAGTATTTGGTGATGGATCATGACGGTTCCAAATTCCAATATTGCTTTCACTGCGAAGACTGAGAAATCCACAGATGTGCCACCAACTATTTACGGGTTCGAGTCGTACCGTGATCATATGTTCGTTCGAGTAATTGACACCAGATAGAGTTTTTCATAGAGTTTTGTGGCAATTTGCTTCCCACACGTAAACAAAACTCAGACCGACACTGTAATGATAGTGGGGCTCTCTTGCCAGATCATGCATGATCTTGTTATAGATCCAATTAATCTATCCAGATATGAGACGCATTGGTGAAATATGAGAAGGATGGGTTATATAGAATGGTGTCGGATATGATGGGTCCCATGTACATGGAGGTAAAGAATGAGTTAAGCAAAGTAAAGGTAAGATGTGCAAGATATTTATTTAGTAGATCCTAAACACTTAAGTTTAGATTATGAATAACTTTTGTTTCTAGTGTGGCTTAAGGAGAAGAAAGAGTTGGCCTTTCTCCTCGAATAAGTACAGCTTTTAGGGCCTGTTTGATTAGCATTTCTAAAAGGAATTCCCTATATCTGAAATCGCTGACAGCTATGTGGACACTAGAATTCCAAATGATCTATTTGAATCAGGAATTTTTTATTTTTTTTCCCAACTGGCATTCCAAACGATATATTTGCCATGAAGAATTCTCATAAATCCAGCATTCATATAACAGTAGCCAATATTCAAGAGTGTGGTAGTATATAAAATGATTAAGTTGATCACAAGAGCCTCAGGTAGACCCCACTGGTTGTCTTGCACGGTGAAGAAGCCCATATATGGTTACAATGATCAGATCTCACAAATCAATATAATAGTTCAATCAGTGAAGGCAAAAACCAATAAAAGGTCATATTTTAAACACACATTAGTTTTGTACAACTCCTTTAATCAATTAATGACTAATAATTCAATCAATCATTACTTATTAATAACACAACAAATCATTAACAAATTAATCAATCACACATTAAGTCCAAGGGAGATTCTAAACGCACCCACATGTATTGCTGTACACACCCACAATTTTTTTTTAATTACCAATATAGCCTCAGGTGAAATGACGAAATCACCCTCTCTTCATCAACATCCTCCCTCTCTTCCTTTGCACGGTGTTTCAGATGAACTTGGGAGGTTTCATCGTCTTCTTCTTGCCTCTGCTTCTTCTTATTCTTCATTATCCCTTATTTCCATACTGTTCTAACCTCATTCATCCACATTGGTCTTCATCTCTTTCCTCATCATCATCTTCTCCAACTCTTAAAAAGTATCAAAGTCTCATCCATTTATTTAAAGATATTGGAGGCACTCATCTCCCTACACCACATTGTCTATCAGAAGTAGGCATTTTCAATATGGACTTGCAACTAACGGTCTACCAAGAGGAGGTATACACTTGACTTCGTTTCCAGCATTTTAATTAAAATTCGCGCGTCCTGCTCGGCATTCCAGAGCCGTGCAAATGAATATTGCGCGGCGGAATACTATCAAACATATTAGATTTGAACGGCATAAATATGCCGTGCAAAATTTTTTTTGCACGGCATATTTATGCCGTTCAAATGAGTTTTGCACGGATATTTAGGCCGTGCATAAAATGTATGCCGTGCAAAAATATTTTGCACGGCAATAGTAAACCGAGCATATCTCACAAGGATAGTATATAATTTCGTGCATTAATATACTAAGATTTAGCAATCATATTTTCAGGAGAATCAGTCAACCGGTGCGAGTGAGTGCTCTTTGGATTTTACTAATGTCTTCACCACTGACATGATATTTAGAAGCCGAGAGGACCTAATCCAATGGACAAGGGAAGTTGGAAAGAAACATGGCTTGGTAATTATAATCAAAACTTCAGATGCTGGTGGAAATGGTAGGAAGCCAAGAATAATTTTATCTTGTGAGAGAAGCGGAAGCTATAAGGGTCCATCGAAGGTCCCCGAAAAGAGAAATCCTAATAAGGCAACGGGAACGAATAAGTGTAATTGCCCTTTTGCTTTGAAGGGCCGAAAGTTGGCAAATGATGATGATTGGATGTTAACAGTGGTATGTGGGTTGCACAATCATCCAAACGCACAACATCTCGAGGGGCACTCATTTGCTGGAAGGCTTTCAGGGGAGGAAATCAATATTTTGATTGATATGTCGAAGAGTATGGTGAAGCCAAGGAACATCCTTCGTACGTTGCAAGAAAGGGACGTGCACAACACCAGTACGATGAAGAGTATCTACAATGCCCGTCAGAAGTGGAGGGTGACTGAGTTGGCCGGTCGATCACAGATGCAACAACTCATGATGCATTTGGAGCACAATAACTACATTGAGAATCACACTAGCAACCCCGCTACAGATGCTACGATGGACCTATTCTGGGCACATCCATCATCTATTCAGTTGTTACGTGCATTTTCAGAAGTTCTGATAATGGATTGCACGTACAAGACTAATAGATATCAACTTCCCTTGCTTGAGATTGTTGGTGTGACATCCACTCAACTGACTTTTTTCGTTACTTTTGTGTACCTTGAATCAGAGAGGGAGGCCAATTACAGATGGGCTTTGGAGAGGCTTAAGGAATTGATGGATGGATGTATTATGCCCTGTGTCGTTGTAACTGATAGAGAGTTAGCACTCATCAATGCAATACACATTGTTTTTCCGAATGCAGCAAGCTTATTATGCAGGTGGCATATTTCTAGGAACATCTTGGCAAATTGTAAGAAATGTTTTGAGACAAACGATAGATGGGATGCGTTTATATCTAGTTGGAACATGTTGGTAGTCTCTCCCACTGAAAATGACTACATTCAGTTTCTAAGTGCATTGGACTGGAATTTCTGTGGGTATCCAAACGCTGTTGATTATGTGAAGAAATCGTGGTTGAATAACCACAAGGAATAATTTGTAGCTGCTTGGACGGATCGGCATATGCACTTTGGAAACATGACTACGAATAGGGCTGAGAGCGCACATGCAAAATTGAAGAGACACATTGGCACATCGAACAGTAGCTTTGATGCGTCCTGGCAGGTTATCCATGCATTGCTTGAGTTGCTCTTTACGGAGATAAAGGCTTCATTTGAAAAGAGCATGAACACCGTGCAACATACGTTCAAACCGGCACTGTTTCGCGAGTTGAGAGGATTTATATCAAGGAATGCTTTGGATATAGTACTGAATGAGTCGATAAGAGCTGGTTATATTGGATGACAATGCCAGACATGGGTCACCTGGTAGCTTCATATTATAATGTTGTATTGGTCCATCTTTCTTTGCAACAGTGCCTTACTTTCCTGCCTTTGAGATCAACCCCGATTCCATCTTCTGATCGCAAAGTTATCGCGATTGGTTTCGTCAATGGTAACCATTTTGTTCAAGTCTTCATGACACCCGGGGCTCCCATGCCTCCCATTGCGACAAATTGGTTTAGACACCACCATCCTAATGCTGACGGATGGCATCTACCATATGCTCAGTACATCGAGCGATTCAAAAAAATAATTGGAGACAGTGTCGCAACACGGGAGTCGGTTAATCTTGACAGTGATTGATTTCTTGTTGTTTGAACTTGATGTAAACACATTTAGTAAAGGATGTTGAAATGCAATCAAGCTTTTATGTTATGAATTTTTTTTTGTTTATTCCTTCATGACACTCCTTAGTTGATTGTGGGTTGGCAAATCTATCATGCACTAAAACTATATTACAAGGCACACAAGTAGATGTGCAAAACCATTCTACACGGCCAACAGTTGCTGTGCAGAATGGAACTGCTCGGTACATGTTGGCCGAATATATAGTTTCTGCACGGTACATGTTAGCCGTTCAGAATTAATCTGCACGGTACATATTGGCCGAACAGATTGAATCTGCATGGTATATGTTGGCCGTGCAATATTGATATGCGTGGATTAGTCATGCATTAATGTAGACTAGTGGAACTTTGTGTATCCCACTTCGAATAGGCATGTAGATGTTCATAAAAAAAATAAAATAAAAGGCATCAACCATTTCATGACCAGAAGTCAAAAAGCATACAAGTTCTTATATAAGAATCAATAATCCTTGATTGACATATTAAAGTTTGTAGTACACTGTTTTCTTGCAATTACTTATACATCTCAAAAAAAAAAAAAAGAATACATTGTCCAATCCAAAATTCCTAAAGAGCCTGGAGCAATCTTACCTTACAGTTTCACTGTTGGAGAGTATCATTGGATTATGTTGGCAGAACCATCGAACACGACATTACTAGATGAATTCCTCAATCGTATTAAAAAACAAATTGACCAATCCAAAAGCCCTCCGAGCATCATTGTTGCGCACGCCGACGATACGTCACTAGCAAGCCATCAAGAATCTCAAGGGTAGTCTGCAGTGCCCTCTGATAGAAGTCAACTGGCTGGTCACCTCGTTCAAGCGTGGCACGAATATGGTCCTTCGCTCGAAGGATCTATAAGAAACAATAGAATGTGTCAAAGGAGATTTTAAAGAATAGTTGCATCGATGTATGAAATAAGATAGTTTACAATGCACTCACCGTTCTCGGAGTCGGGTCCTCTCTACCCTCATTAGGGTCATAGTGGGAATGGAGGGCGGGGTTCTGTACACGAGGGTGAGATATCCTAGTGTACCACTCGAGGTAGTTCGGTGAACACTCCCATGCATGATGTGCACGATGGCCGCGGTGCGCAAGAGATAATACATGGTCCTCCCAAGTAATCCAATACTGGTCCAGAAACGTATAGGAGACCTTGTATTTACCGGCAGTACTACCCCAAGTAGCACGGATGGGGGCGAGAGGTGCCGGTGGGATGGTCTGTACGTAGCCGAATTGTCGAAGAACCCTATGTGGGTGGTAGGGTTCAATGACATATAAGGCTCTCAAGCAACCACAGAAGAAGGATATCTGCTATAGTGGATGATGGGCCCTAGCACTAGCATACGGATCCCAAGCAATCTATCACAAGTAAACGAAACAAGTCACTAATATAATAAAACATGCTCCTTGTCAAAAAACGTAAAAGAAAAAAGTAAAGAACGTCAAAAATATATAACATAAAAAGCTCTATTGGGTGCTCACCTCACTCGGGTGTAAGGCATCCAATCTCTTCCGCATCAGCTGTATGTTTTCAATGGCATTTCCGGAATCCTATCCAGGATTCCAGCGGCTTGCTAGAGGCATCCCTGCAGTGTATCCCCATTGTGCAGGAGGACGGGCGAATGGGAAGTGCTCGTGCACCCAAGACTACAATGACAAATATTAATAATTATACAATACCTATATCAATTATAATGGAAAAGGTATATGCATATATAAAATGTATCGGTCTTACCGTGAGCAGTGTCAAATATCCAGCAATCTACCGCACATCTGCCCTCGTGGTGGTCCCCAACTGGCGATACAGATACGCCAGTGCGGCAACCCCCCATGCGTAATGACGGACCCGTGGCAGGTCCATCAATAAGGATAAATAGTAGACAGGGACCCTCGTGGCGGACCTATCAGTGAATAGTGTACAGCCCAACAGATAAAGAAGATATCCTCTGGCTACACACTCTACCTCCTCAACCGACGACGCAGGAGTCACATCGCCGCACACCCGTCGGATCCACCCCATCTCACTACCCCACCCCGTGCCAGGTTCAACTCTGCTATTGCAGATTCCCTATCCACACCCAGTCCTAACTTGAGTAGATCTACTTGGTTAGTAAATCCCATAGTAGTAGATACGTGGACAGGAAGTCCAGTGACTGGGATGTCGAGTAGAGAACTCACATCATCTAATGTGATCGTCATCTCCCCAAACGGCATGTGGAAGGTATTGGTCTCGGGCTGCCATCTCTCCACAAAGCTCGAGACCAAGGGGCAGGAGATATATCAGTAGCTGAAACGCCTCAGGTCTGCCAATCCAGACTCTTCTATGATAGCGCGAAACAGAGGCACCTCAATATCAAGACGATCTCCAGGGCGGGGTATGTACCAGTCCTTCAACTGGCGCCAATGATTGATACATTTGAGCGGGCCACGTTCCCGCACATTACAAGTATAGTATAAATCTTCATTAGCATCTGGTATTATATAAAGAATTACTTAAAACATATAAAGAATTAACGTGTACCTCCCCGTCCCATATGGATATGGCCACGTGAGTCCTGACACTCACAAGGACGGACTCGTCGGCCGGACCGCCTGGAATAGGGCCATCCCCTGCTGCCGAGGCATGAGGACTGGATGGTTGTGCCGATCCTCTGAGGAATCATCCTCCCCTGCTGGCGCAATAGGAGTACTAGACGGTTGGGGAGGACTAGACGGCCCTGCCTCATCCTCTGAAGAGCTCTCAGGCAGTGGATCCTGCCGTAATTTACGTCTTCATTCAGACGCCGTTGGCCGTTGACGGCCGGCGGTCGAAGTAGTAGCATGCACACCTTGGCGAGGAGGTCTAGTAATGCCAACCTTCACCCGCACTCTGGATGGATCGCTAGAAGTACTACCACGTCCACCTGTAGGATGTGAGATGCCACCAATACGGCGAGCTGGTCTCCTCGGCATATCTTCCAATTTGGATTTAAAATAAAAATCAGTAGGAAGAAAAAAGCATTCTAGGAAGAAATCTTTTTTTCTTGTACTGCTCGGTTCAACAGTGTTGTGCAAAATCATTCTGTACGGTACAACTTTTCCGTGCAATAATTTTATGCACGGTATATGTTTACCGTGCCTATTTGTTTTGCACGGTTTACAGGTTCTGTGCAAAACATTTATGCACGGTTTTTTTTATCGTGCAAAAAATCTATACACGGTAAACATTTGCCGTGCACAACAATTGGTGCACGGTTCTGCATTGCCGAGCAGATAGCGAAAAATGCCACGATTTTTGGCAAAGTGAACAGGGATTCAGTACTTCGAATGCACATGAATTAGCTCGTAATAAAATTATCTACTTTCTAACAAAGAAATTACGACCTAAAAGGAATGTAAAAATGATAAACGTATGAAGAAGAAAAAAAAGAAAAAGAAGAAGAAGACTCACCTCACGCGTCCTATGAAGAAGAAGAAGAAGAAGGAACGATGTGCACTGCTTGGAGGGAGAACGACCAATAAGATGGAAGGCCAGAGGAGGAGAAGTTTGCTCTTTGTGCACTGCTGCTCTTTGCTCGATTTTTCAAAGGTGGTCGACGAGGGAAATGCAGAGAGGAGAACGATGGGTTTATGGCGTGGGTAGTTTGGGGAATATTGTGGGTGGGCTCAGCAAAACGATTTTAAGAAAATAAAAGAGGGGGGTGAGTTCAGCAAGTGGGTGCATACAGCGATAGTAGTGGGTGCATATAGAATCTCCCTAAGTCCAACTACCAAAAACCCTACTAACTTCTGCTTAATTAGTTATCTTCTTATAAAACATGTGATATGAGTGTATTAACTTCTTTGAATCTTGAATAATGCCCTTTTAAGAGTCACCTCCTTGTTATTATGCAAACTTTAAAATGCTTCTTTCCAGGATTGGGTTCGGCTGGATTCCTTCTTCTCACCATCACATTTTTCCAAAACATACATGATGCCCATATTAATTTCTTGACCCATTTTAATTTGGATCTAGTAGGTCTGTTGTCCACACTTGATTTTCACATACGAAGATTTGAATTTGAAAGCATATTCTTTTTTTTTTTTACATGATCACTGCTCTATATTGTGAGACTGATGTGCCTCGCGCGCACCTTACCTGTGAGTGGTTCGCACCAATGCTAATTCGTATTTATACACATATAGGTGTTTATCTAATATATCCTCATAAATTTGGATACCTACTGATCGAGTTCGAGTTTGGATTTAGGCAAGAATGCCAATTAGTGATTTACATGCTTTACGTATTATCAATCACATCCTCAATCTTTTAATGGGACCAACAAGTGTAGAGCAAGATTTGGTCATATGCACATTTTTCGCGGTTTAAACGAGTCCCAATTGTCTAACGAGTCCCAATTGTCTAAGTCATTCATCCAGTGAATGAGAGGCCCAGATCAAAATCTTGAAAAAGAGAATTAGATGGTCCCACCCATGTACTCCTTGAAGAGGAGTCTGAATCTTGTCTCACTCGGGGCATTCTTGAATGATTCTTCAAGTCGAGTCAAACTCTACAATTGGGCTTAGTTATAAAAAAAAAAACTTGAGCCACTCAAAATGAATGCCTCTATTGTATTGGAATGTCCTAAGGTTTTACCTCAATATAATCTTATGCATTAATAATTATATTCATTAATCGCATTATTAATTATATGGTGGGACTAAATCGTATCTGAGTAAAATATTCGGACACTCATACACAAGTAGGGCCTTTATTTCAAATGGCTAAAATTTTCAATAGATAAGCCCACTTTGGAATCCCACTAGGAAGTTGAGTAAGATCGTCAAATGACTTAGGCTTGCTCGTGTTTGTGGAGCCACTTTTTCATGGAAGGGAAAAACAAGGCAAAAGCGTTTCCTTGTTGTACATTCTTTCATGGTGGCACCCTCTTTACCGAAGAAATCCATTTTCTACAAGAGGATTTGGAATTCTATTTTTGTAAAAGAAAAATGCAGCGTCACACAAACATGCCTTTGTGTATTATAACGTCTTCCTCAAACGCCCATCCTTTTTACCCTCGGCTTAACCTCTGGTCCATTGTCCCTCCTTCATCCCACTCATTTCCCTTCTCCCTCTCTAAACAAAGTAATTTCTAATTCTCTCTCTCTCTCTCTCTACTATATATATTAAGGAGGTCAATATTGCAATGAGCTAGCCTAAAACGAATACTCTCAAACCTACTCTCTCTCTCTCTCTCTCTCTCTCTCTCTCTCTACTATATATATTTATATTAAGGCGGTCAATATTGCAATGAGCTAGCCTAAAACGAATACTCTCAAACCTGCAACAAGATAGTTACTAATTTCATTTCGTTTTGCTAAATTGGCTGAAATTTCTTGTTCGGCCATTTATACTGAAATAAATGCATATTGTGACTTTTCAATTTGACTTCGGTCAAATTTTGACCGAAAATATGAATTTTGGGTAAAATTGACTGAAATGGATGATATTTTTGAAATGAACAAATTTTTGTGAACAATGTATCCAAACTTCAATCTTAAATATTGTTAACTTTTATTGTTATATATGAAAGTTATGTTTAAACTTTATTGTAGTAAGGAATATTTTAAATTTTAAACTTCTATGTTATGATATTATTTTATCATAATGAGTTAAATGCATAAATTATATTATATATATTTCTATCATATATGTATATTTTTATTTTATTTATTTTTTCAAAACATTTCACCAAGATTCTAAATTATTCAAAACATTTCATTTTAGAGGATAGATAGAAATTAGGTTCAAAATGAACTTAATAACTATTATAAGCCCCTTGTCTAATGCTATGCTTACAAATGCATCACCTACGTTCCGGTAACTTTTTCCTCCAACACTGATCTTCTCGCTGTGCCACTTGGAGCTTTTCTTTTTCTTTTGATATGGATTGGAACTCACGCACTCTACTCATACACCTTTTAATTTCCTAAGTAGCTAAACTACAATTGAAGGACGTCTAGAGCTCTAATTATTCAATTGTTGACTATCATCACTTGCTCCTACAAGAATATCTTTGCTCCACAAAGTGGCAGACCCCAAGAAATTCTCCTTGGGGGTTACTTTGTTAAAAAAAAAAAGATATTTCTTAGAAGCCTCTTTTCACTCTCTGCTCAATCACTATCGTCACAATCCTTAATTTCTTTGCAAATCAGACAAATTTCACTTAGAAGATTCTTAGGTTCCATGTAATTATTCCCAAGCTGAGATTTTGGGTTTAAGAGCTCAAATCTAAGTATGAATGATAAGAAATTTACGAGGTCCAGCTAAGCCCATTTAAGAGCTGAGTTCAAATTGATCAGGATTTGATTTGTAATTTGGTTCCAGTTTTATTGTGGAGCTAAAATTGATTTATGTTTTTTAATTCTCAAAGTTTGAAACCTTATACTATGATTAAAGATCTTAGGGGCTTTGAGTACCAAACAAAACCAGTTTAATTAAATGTAAGCACAAGCTAGGAAAGGAAGTTTTAGAAAGTAAAAAAAAAAAAAAAGTTAGAGAAGTACCTCATTAAATACTTGTAATGAAATCATGAGAAGTTAATAAACAATATATGTAAAAATATAAAAATAATCTAAGAGCATATGCTCATGATAATGATCATAAAGTGAATATATACAAACACATATTGTTATGATACCAACTCTATGATGGGGATGAAATTCGCCCAATTCGAGGATGGACAAATTCCCTTTGCAAGCACATAATTTTGGCAAATTATTTTTTGATATCTTTTTCATTGATCCTCTACTAATAAATAGCAATTATACTATATTAATGTCATTGGTTTTGACAATAATCTTGACCATAACTTTTGATTTTGACTAAAAATTATAACTCCATACTTCCAATATGTAACAACTCATTTTCTCCATTTCATGTAACCACATCTTCTTCCCACTTTTTTACTTTTATGTGAGAACTTCATTTCTATACTTATCATAATCAACAAATCACTGTCATGAGTATTTAAGGATTAATTTTACGTAATCTAAGTTTTTTCTTAATAAATCATTAAATATACTTTTCAGTTATTGGTGAACATGTCCGTGCTAAGCGATTGTTGTGCTTTGCTAATTACGTAGTTAGAAACTAATTGGATTTGATCCCGAGAATCATCCACTATCATATTGGAATTGATCCCTACAATCAGGTATAAAATCATCACCTACCAAATAGGAAAGTTGCCGACAATCTCTACTATTTTCTATCACCTAATGTATAAGAATGAATAAGACTTAGACCTTATTTGGTAACTCTACTCTTATTCTAAGAGAGTCATCTAAAATAGAGTCACTAAAAGAAGAGCCATAAAAAAGAGAGGCAAAAACCAAAAAATGTGTTTGGTATTGCATGGGTCTATATAAACAGACTGTTTGGTACACACTTTTTTTTTGCCTCTTATTAGAGGGGCAGTTTATGTCGTTATTTAAAATAAAAGAGAACTTATACATAAACAAATTGATGCAATACTGGTTACATCTGAACTGAAATCTTGAGTGTTTGCATCTCAACAATGTCTACCATATTGTAAGTTATGATCCAATTTATCTATTCCATGCTATCAAACAAGTCGATCTTCAAACAAGTCGGATCAACAAAAAAACACACAATTTCAACATCGTCAACTCAACAAAGTGGAAAAATATGATAAAGGATTTCTTTCCTGATGCATACCAAGACCAAAATAAAATATCATTGCTCTCTAATCATTCTCCTATAAAACTGAGTAAATCAATACCAACTAAGGAGAAGAGATCACATCAAGACTCTTCTCACCTGCACCTGACGAACTCGGTGACCGGAAGATCAACGATCATGGCGTGAATGAGAGCTCTTTGCTATGGATTTCGTTATCAAAGATTCAATTATAAAAAAAAAAGTAGGATTGGATTCGCCAATTGTACGTGAATGATAAAACCCTAATCCCCAATTCATTTGTGAAATGGAAAAACACAAGGATTACATGATGCAAGTGAAGCTAAATCTGGAAGAAACGAAACCCTAACCCCAATCGACTCTCTCATTTCTGTCGCAAGAGATATTGGGAGAGGAGAGAAATGAAGCCCCTTATCGATTTTGATTGGAAGTGAGGAGAAAGGGAATGAAGTCCTGAGCGATGCATATCCTCCTCTCTCCTCTCTTCCCACTCCTCATTCCCTTCTCCTCTATCAACCTCTCCTTTCCTCTGTGTTTGCTCGTTGAATACCTTTTATGCAGAGGACTTTCGGTGTCAATAAAACGCCGTCTATGAGTATTTTTGTCCATAAAAGTAGCTTCCGCCTCTGGGTTTTTAAGAGCCCACGCCTCTTATTTCCAAGTGCCCAAAATTGGTGCATCTTCATTTCAGAGGATTTGCCTCTACTTGTCCAAAGCGGATAGAGCTTTAAATGTTGTGCCAAACGCTCTTATTTTTTAAAACTCCTTTTATTTTAAACATTTAGACAAATAGAGGATAAAATTTATGTGGGGATATTTCCGAACTCGCCGGATGACTGTCCGGATGCTCTATCTCATGCTCCGGCGCCAGCTAGGCCATCTCGACAATGCCCGTCTCAATGTCCACCAGCTCGGCCAAGTGCCCCACTCCGGCCAGAGACTCATCTCGGCCCCCTTGCACGACATCACCACCACAGTATAGCTCCACCTCGGCCAGGTCTTCTCCAGCTCGGCTAGGGACTTCTCCCCGGTCCTCCACTTCGGCGTCTCTGCAAGGTCTCTAGCCAAGTCAAGGTCCTCTCCGACCTCGGCTCCCCGACCTCGGTCGGGATGCCAGGACTAGCCAAGGCGGGGCCTGACAGCTGTCCTCCCTTGGGCACTTAAGCACGCTACAGCACGCGCGACTAGACAAGGGCACCGCCCAAACTCTCTGACAGAGCCTCCCATACCGCCCACGTCCTCTGACAGAACGGCGTCCACAGACGCCCGGGTATGGCCCGATGCGACACGACGTGCAACGATGGGACAGCTCCCTGACAGAGTCACCTCATTGTCTCCTGCCTCCTCTCTCTCCAAAGTCAACTCTCTCCCTCTCCCAATCGATATAAGAAGCAGGCGCAAAGAGGAAAAAAGGGGGGATCCTCCCCCACTGGTATCACCTTCTTCCCCTAAAATCTCCTCCTACTATCCAGTACTCATACTGACTTAGGCATCGGAGAACCCTGCGCTGCCCACAGCCAGGGTCCTCTGACCTGTTTCTTCTCCCTCTTCCAGGTTCTCAGGCATCGGTTCTTCCATCATCAACGAGGAGACGGGGAGCCTCAGCCTTCGTCCTCCTCAGTGAGTCGCAAGAACACCACCCCCCCGGGTCCGTGAATTTTTGTGCACTTACAATTGGCGCCGTCTGTGGGAAACGCTACAAAAAGCCATCTTCCCAAACACCATGCCTCGGAGAACCAGAAAGGGAAAGGAACCGCTGACACTGTCGACACAGCTGCCGACGGTCCCCCACCGGGAAAGGTCAAGAGCAAGATCTAATCCAGCGAGCGTCCAACAGCAGGGTACTCAGTCGGGTTCATCCTCTAAGGGTTCGACCTCGACCCCACCTTCCAAAAAGCGCACCCTGAAGGACAACAGAAGCAACCAAGCTCATGGCGAAAGCCCGGGTAACAACCACGACATCAGAAAGTGGCTTGATCGACGCATCGAGCAAGCAGTACGACAAAACTTGGAGGCTGCCGGTTTCGCTCGAGTTCGGCTGAACTCTGATGGTCTCGGCACATCCCCCCTCTCTCCAGAGATCAGGAGCTTCCCCCTTCCCGAAGACTTCAAAATCCCGAGGTTCGTCGTTTACGACGGAACCTCGGATCCAGCAGCACACCTCCGGCACTTCACTCAGAGGATGTCGGTGTGGGGCGAGGCAGGCCACCTGAACTGCAGAGTCTTCTCTTCTAGCCTCGGGGACCTCCCCCTAAAGTGGTTCTGCGCACTCCCCCAAGGATCGATCAAAAGTTGGCAGCAGCTCCGAAGTTCCTTCATGACGAAGTTCCAAGCCCACAAGGTCGTCCCCAGGTCAGCCGCCGACCTGATGGCCCTTAGAATGAAGCAGACCGAGAGCGTCACGCAGTTCGCCAAAAGGTTCTGGACTGTCTACAGCCAGATCGAGGACACTTCAGATGCAATGACGATCCTGTCTTTCCAACAAGCCTTCCTACCAAGCAACGAGCTACGAAGGGACCTGGTCATGCACCCTGTGGTCACTATGGCAGCACTGATGACCAGGGTAAACCAGTTCGTCAGGCAAGAAGCAGACGAAGCCCGAGCCCAGAAGCATTTCAACGACAATCAACAGGCAGCGTCCATCTCGGCGGACGCCTCCATCTCGGCGGATGCCTCCAGCTCCGCAGCAGCGTCCATCTTGGTGGACACCTCCATCTCGGCGGATGCCTCCAGCTCCGCAGCAGCGTCCATCTCGGCGGACGCCTCCATGACAGAAGTCTCCTCCAGCTCGGAGGGCTGCTGAAGCCTCCTATCATCTTTCAGCTTCGACCGCCCGTCAGCTTTGATCGCACGACCCTCTACCGTCATTTCTGGCGGCACGGTCCTCTACTGTCAGCTTCGATGGCGCCGTCAGCTGGGACGACATCGGTACGACCCTCTACTGTCGGCTTTGATCGTACGACCCTCTGCTGTCATTTCGACGACACGGTCCTCTGCTGTCAGCCTTGATCGCACGGTCCTCTGCCGCCGCTAGTCGTCCAGAGCCACGTACCCCTGGTGAAGAGCCAGTGGGATCTCCATCGCGTGCGGCAGGCGCATCTCGGCCACGCGCCAGATGCCCGGCACAGGCCCCTGGTGAAGAGCCAGTGGGATCTCTATCGCGTGCGGCAGGCGCATCTCGGCCACATGCCAGATGCCCGGCACAGGCCCCTGGTGAAGAGCCAGTGGGATCTCCATTGCATGCGGCAGGCGCATATCGGCCACGCGCCAGATGCCCGGCACAGGCCCCTGGTGAAGAGCCAGTGGGATCTCCATCGCGTGCGGCAGGCGCATCTCGGCCACGCGCCAGATGCCCGGCACAGGCCCCTGGTGAAGAGCCAGTGGGATCTCCATCGCGTGCGGCAGGCGCATCCCGGCCACGCGCCAGATGCCCGGCACAGGCCCCTGGTGAAGAGCCAGTGGGATCTCCATCGCGTGCGGCAGGCGCATCCCGGCCACGCGCCAGATGCCCGGCACAGGCCCCTGGTGAAGAGCCAGTGGGATCTCCATTGCGTGCGGCAGGCGCATCTCGGCCACGCGCCAGATGCCCGGCACAGGCCCCTGGTGAAGAGCCAGTGGGATCTCCATCGCGTGCGGCAGGCGCATCCCGGCCACGCGCCAGATGCCCGGCACAGGCCCCTGGTGAAGAGCCAGTGGGATCTCCATCGCGTGCGGCAGGCGCATCTCGGCCACGCGCCAGATGCCCGGCACAGGCCCCTGGTGAAGAGCCAGTGGGATCTCCATTGCGTGCGGCAGGCGCATCTCGGCCACGCGCCAGATGCCCGGCACAGGCCCCTGGTGAAGAGCCAGTGGGATCTCCATAAACGCATCTCGGTACCCATTCTCCAGTTCGGCAGTTGTGTGACTCTCCAGCTCGGCAGAAGCACCCTGTCACAGCTTAGCAGTGATGCCAAACCTCTAGCTCTGGTCCATCGCCAGCCAGTCATCCTCCATGATACTTACTTTCTGACCTCAAAAGAGCAGTCTATCGAGCTCAGAAGCTGGGGGGCTATTGTGTGGGGATATTTCCGAACTCGCCGGATGACTGTCCGGATGCTCTATCTCATGCTCCGGCGCCAGCTAGGCCATCTCGGCAATGCCCGTCTCAATGTCCACCAGCTCGGCCAAGTGCCCCACTCCGGCCAGAGACTCATCTCAGCCCCTTGCACGACATCACCACCACAGTATAGCTCCACCTCGGCCAGGTCTTCTCCAGCTCGGCTAGGGACTTCTCCCCGGTCCTCCACTTCGGCGTCTCTGCAAGGTCTCTAGCCAAGTCAAGGTCCTCTCCGACCTCGGCTCCCCGACCTCGGTCGGGATGCCAGGACTAGCCAAGGCGGGGCCTGACAGCTGTCCTCCCTTGGGCACTTAAGCACGCTACAGCACGCGCGACTAGACAAGGGCACCGCCCAAACTCTCTGACAGAGCCTCCCATACCGCCCACATCCTCTGACAGAACGGCGTCCACAGACGCCCGGGTATGGCCCGATGCGACACGACGTGCAACGATGGGACAGCTCCCTGACAGAGTCACCTCATTGTCACCTGCCTCCTCTCTCTCCAAAGTCAACTCTCTCCCTCTCCCAATCGATATAAGAAGCATGCGCAAAGAGGAAAAAAGGGGGGATCCTCCCCCACTGGTATCACCTTCTTCCCCTAAAATCTCCTCCTACTATCCAGTACTCATACTGACTTAGGCATCGGAGAGCCCTGCGCTGCCCACAGCCAGGGTCCTCTGACCTGTTTCTTCTCCCTCTTCCAGGTTCTCAGGCATCGGTTCTTCCATCATCAACGAGGAGACGGGGAGCCTCAGCCTTCGTCCTCCTCAGTGAGTCGCAAGAACACCACCCCCCCGGGTCCGTGAATTTTTGTGCACTTACAAAATTAGAGATGGCAAACATGCACTAATCTTGCCAATTCTTGCAAAGTGTCCTACTCTCGATCGACCCACCACAATGGTAGACCCATTGGCTCATCGATCTCATGACTCAGTCCATGCAGTGTAGTTGGGTTGGGTTCCTATCGTTCCTCCCTCCTTCCAAATTGACCTTGCCCTCCTCTAGCCATAGTTGGCTCCTCCCATGTTGCATTTTTAATTGGGAAATTGGCGGCTTGCCTCTTGGATCAAATACCAAATCAACTATGACACACTGCTATAGTCATGGTAATAGTACCACATCATCTATTTTTTTAATAAATGAATTATGTCTCGTTTAGCAATATCTTAACACTTGCAATCATAGCATGAAGCTCGCACTCAGTTCGAATTGAATACGTATCAAGTAGAAATCTCAATGTGAAAGTGTTACTTTTTTTTTTCCTTAAAAGCAAGATTTTGTATTAGAAAGGAAAGAAAGAAATGGGCACATAGCCAGGGGCGGAACTACTAAAGGGCCTAGGGGGGCGCCAGGCTTTGAAAAATCCTTAAAAGTCAATAAAATGCCGCCCCCGCTCCCCCTCCAACGTCCTTCCTTAGTCCCTTTCACTTTTGACTTTCTCTATTCCCTTTTCTCAAAACCTTTTTACAGCCCTAATCCTTCCAAAGCACCTTTCCAGCCCTATCCCAAGAAGAAGTGAAGAAGAAGATATAATGTGCCTTTGTCACTTTGTGGACTCCCTCTCCTCTTCAAATAAATATCGCCCAGAGGAAGCTTTCTACATCTCAGGTAAATATCACTCTTACTCCCTTTTCACATCTCCTTTTGGATTTCTTTCTTGGTTTCCATTGTCTATTTGTCTTGTTTGAATATGGCTTTTAGTTTTGATTTGATGAATATCCAATAGGCAATAGCCTGCTAGGACAGACATGGGCTATGACAACCCAAAGGCCAGCATAAAATTTTCGAACTTAGGTCAAACATTATTAAAAAAAAAAAGGCACTGTCTCTTGGAAATTCACTCTCCTGACGTAATATGGGTGGCCACCTTAAATTCATCCAATCTGTACATTCAAAGTGATATCTATAGATTAGTCTGTTTGATGATGTTAAAGATTTTGGCTTTCTTGATTTGAAGCATTTAAAAAATAAATAATTAAATCAGGACTGTTTAACCCAACAATGAAAATAATCTGATTGAAGTAAAATTTAATAAGGTACTGGATAAACATGCTAGTGCTGGGGCTGTTTGGATGAATGTTCTATTTTATTTTTTTTCTTCTTTAAATATAGGTGAGATGAAAATGAATGAGATGGGTTGTTTGGCAATGTGCAGTGAGGGATGTGAGAGGAAGAGATGATGATAGAGGATGGTGAGGGTGTCTTTTGGGTTAGAGATGATTTGCAGGTGTGTGATGTGCGATGGAGAAGGTGGGTTCAAATGTTCAATGTGTGTCGGATTGGATGGGCCGACAGATGATGAGGAAAAGAGGTATTGTCTCGATACCTGAAGGTGTTGTTTTAGATCGATTTTGATTTTTTGAAGTGGGTTTTGTTCAAAAAATTTCAATGCAGGGGAATCTTTTTTAT
Organism: Litsea cubeba; assembly: GCA_012931725.1. Classification (NCBI taxonomy): domain Eukaryota; kingdom Viridiplantae; phylum Streptophyta; class Magnoliopsida; order Laurales; family Lauraceae; genus Litsea; species Litsea cubeba. The sequence goes on along the minus strand of WHSA01000274.1, from coordinate 7,806 downwards.
TTTTGTATATTTTGAAATTTGAGGCTTGGAATTTGGGTTTTATTGGTGTTGTGCCATTGGAATTTGGGTTAGAGTATAGGTTTGGTGATGGTGTAGATGAATGAGGAAGATTGGTATTAGATAAAGAAGTTGCTTGAGTCCTTTGTAATGTGTTTATTGAGTTGTTTGATGGATCATGAATGGTTCATATTTTGAGACAATGAATACTTTTTATTTGATTTTGGACATATAATAAATATGATTTTTATTTGATTTGTAGATGGGAAAGTCATCTACAATTGATGGATTTTTTAAAAGAAAAAACCCTCAAAACTTATAAGCTGATGCATCATTGCCGACCTCTAATGTTGAGAATCCAATTTCTGAAGATCGTCATACAAAATCACAAAGAACTGAAATCAATGAAGTTGATATTAGTTCATTAGAGCGTGATCCAGGCTTGCGTCCACAGATATGGGATTATGATATTAATCGGCGTGATGAAATTCGACGGAAGTACATTAAGGTTGGTCCATACCAACCTATGCTTTCAAAGTATCCGAAATCTAGATCAACAACTCATCTCCGTAGCTTTCAACGTTCGTGGTTCAAGCTATTTCCTTCATGGTTGGAATATTTCCCAGAGAAAGATGCTATTTTTTGTCTACCATCCTATCTTTTTAATAAGCAAACTGGACTTGCTTCGCAAAATGCATTCACTCTTACTGGATTTAAGAATTGGAAGAAAGTTAAAGATGAAAAAAATTGTGCTTTATTGAGTCATGTGAAGAAGGATCCTAACTCTCCTCGTAAAGTTGCCGAGAGATTATGTAAAGACTTGATAAATCAATCTCAACACATTCAAAAAGTGCTTGACAAATTCACTTCGGAAGAAATTACAAACAATTGACTACGGCTTACGGCTTCAATTGATACCGTCCGATGGCTTACATTTCAAGGTTGTGCTTTTAAAGGCCACGATGAAAGTCATAGTTCAATCAATCGTGGAAATTTTATTGAAATGTTGAATTTGTTGAGTTCTTATAATGAGAAAGTTGCAGAAGTTGTGTTAGATAAAGTTCCAAAAAGTGCTTCTTACACATCACCAAAGATCCAAAAAGAAATTCTACATGTTTTTTCAACCAAAGTGAAGAAGATAATTTGTGAAGAAATTTGTGATGCAAAATTTTGTATACTTGTTGATGAAGCTCGTGATGAGTCAAAGAAGGAGCAAATGGCTATAGTTTTGAGATTCGTCGACAAAGATGGCTTTGTGCGAGAGCGTTTTTTTGGGCTAATTCATGTCTCCAACACTGCATTATTGACCTTAAAAAAATGAGATATATGATGTCTTGTCTTATCATAATCTCGATGTTTAGGATATTCGAGGGCAGGGAGTCACCGTGAGAACTTTTTTATAGGGCTCACTGGGGGTTTCATTTTGGGATGGGACTGGTGGGGATTGAAAAATCTATATGGGACCACCATGAATATCAAGTTTGGCCCCAATCCCATGCTCCTAACCCCTTCATCCAAGACCGACAAGCCTAGTTCATTCATATGGATATATAGTCGATCCAACGGTCCAATTCATTCACATTGGTGCCAAACCTTGGAGCGTGTAACTATCAAGGGGGTCCCTATCTATTGCAAGATTTGGATTGGGTGATAAGTGGGCTCCACCCATAGTTCTCACCTGATCATTTCCCTATATATAATAGAGTAGGGTTGTTGTTTTTCATTTGGTGGCAAAGTTGCAATTAATGAAACTTTTGCTCCCAAAGCTTAATGGTATAACTGATTGTTATGATACCAACTCTCTGATAGGGATAAATTTTGTTCAATTAGAACTCCTTGTGCAAGCACGTAATCTTGGGAAATAATTCTGATATCTTTATCAGTAATCCACCATTAACCCACCATGAAATAGACTGATTTTAATCACCAATTGATCTGGACCACTCAACTTTCAATTTTCGAAACTGATTTTAATTGAAATCAGGCATTTGATTAGCATTTAACTGAATGGGTGGTTAATAAATGATTTTAAATCTCTATGCACTTAATTACAATTTCATTAATTGGGCTGGTAGTAAATGGTTCTAAAAAATTTATTGATTGGGCAGATACTAAATGGTTTTAAATCTCTACCTTTTATCTCAACGTCTTTCACTACCTCACTACTTTCTTCTTTCCTATATTATAACCCATAAGGCTGATATTAGGGGTGCACGGCGGGCGGCTTGGGCGGTTATTGGGCGGTTTAGGCGGTTTTGTTTTAGGCGGTTTGTAAAAAATAGAAACCGTAACTGCCCAAAGTATAGGCGGTTTGGGCGGTTTTTTTAGCGGGCGACTTGGGCGGTATGTTGGGCGGTTTGGTATTTGTACTTATCTCTCTCTTTTTTTATTTCTAATAGAATGTAACTAAAGTTTCAAAGTACTTAACATAAATAATAAAAATTAAACATGATTTGTAATAAAAGTCAATAATCAGTAATAAAAAAAATTTTCAACTAATTATATCAATGTAAAATTAAAGTCCAAAGGCATCACCAAAATTAAAAATACAATCACTTATATAATCTAACGTCCAAAAGTCAAAAACCTAACAAGAAACATCTAAATTCGAAAATTCAATGTCTAAATTTCAATAAATAAACCTCCAAATTTCAAAATTCAATGTCCAAATGCTAAAAGAAATTCAAAATCTAAACTTCAAGTTCGTAAAGATCGATATATATTTGAAGCAATCCTGCAATAAAAAAAATTCATAGTTAGAATAATTGATAAAAGATAATAAACATCAATGTTTAGTTTAGTGATAAAATTATAAGGTTGTCAAACTTTCATACAATATAATCTAGACTTGTATTGGATTGCACTAGGATTTGGAGTAGAAGTGTTATCCATAAAGAATAGATGAAGAGTTTTTTTTTTTTTTTTTTTTTTTTTTTTTTTTTTTTTTTTTTTTTTTTTAATAATGAGCGGGCGGGGCGGTTTGAAACCGCCCACTCAAATGTCAAACCGTAACCGCCCGCTCATTAGTACGGATTGAAACCGCCCGCCGCCAAAAGGCGGTTTTGACGTATATCCACTTTTAGCGGGGCGGAGCGGGGCGGGGCGGGGTTGGCGGGTTACGGTTATTTTTGGCAGCCCTAGCTGATATTCATTTTCAGCTTCTAAGTGATTTTGTTCTCTTTCTCATGCTTGTTCGTAAACTAACCATGTATACAAAGATAGTGTGACTAGAAAGAAAATACCACATGTGAAATCTGACTTCAGGTTAGTAAGATTTGGAAATGCGGTTGTGTTATACTCTTATTTGAATATTGTTGTTGTATTTCTAATTTTTATTAGATGAAAGTTGAGTATAGGGTTTTTATATCTATATTTTGATGGATTGAAGATTGCTTCATTATTTCAATATTAATTTTTATTGTATATTAAAAAAAAACCTCCATATGTATAAAGAAATATCATATTTAAAATTTGTTATATATCATCTAATATTAATGTATATTTCTTATATAATAAATTATATTGCCCCCACAAGTTTTAATAGAGAAGGCCCACTTGATGTTGGGCTTGACCAACACCAACTTTTTTTTTTGAAGAGTTAATTTTTTTTTTGAAGAGTTTTTTTTTTTTTTTTGAAGAGTTAATTTTTTCTTTGAAGAGTACCAACACCAACTTGATAGTTTTGACAGGAGATTTCCCTTCAAATCTTCTCACTTAGTGCCGTGCTTTCATTAATCAATCTCTAAGTAAGATAAGTAGGATCCTATGATCATATGTCAATTACAATACAAGTTTTCGAATGTACTTCAAACTATTAAAAATTGTTATTAGTGCAATAAGACGTGTGGGTATGCTAATTGGCGTGTGGGTATGCTAATTGGCTTGCTCAAAGTCCCATCGGCGTAGTGGGCCTGACCAATGAAGGCCCAAACAAGCACAACAGACATATATGGGTAACCTTCAGCCAACAAAAGCTATGTAGTAAGTTGCAGGCTTGCAGCTCACAACATAAAACTTAGCATTAAAAAGAGATTAGTGAAGTAGTGATGGCATGAGTTGTGATCAAATCTCATCAAAGCAGATGGAATCCAGCTTAGATGTTGCTTGGTTTTACTCATGCCAACAACAGTAAGTCATTCTACCTTGTAGCTAGTTGGACTGATCAGAACTGGGAAAAATTTAGGCCCGTAAAAGAGCGCAAGCTGTGAACAGATTGGAACCTAAATTAAGACCTTGTAAATTTAGTTGAATCTGATCTAATCCATGTGAGCTCTGCTAGAATCTGGCCCCTTGACACAGACTGATTTGGGAATGGAACTTAAGCATGGAAATGACCCAAAAACATTGTTAAGTGCAGGAGAGAGTAACTCAGCCACAAAGGATTTAGCCTAGGGGATTATTTTCCTGCAGAATTTCCGCATCAAAATTGTAGATGAGAGCCTTTAATTAGGGGGTCCCACTTCTTAGACAATGAGATGGAGAACCAGTTTAGACTCTGTGGTTGAGAAGATTTAGGCACGGGCTATCTATTATAACATAAACCCCCCGGACCCAACGTGGGCCGGCCCGATCAAAGAGAGCCCTTACAAAAAAGCAATTTTCTTGTTAAAAGAACATTTCAAAAAGCTATTCTCTCCCCTTTTGACTCCACCAAACCTTTAATTTTGTTCTCTCCTACATTAACCATTCATATCACTTCACTCGTAAAGTAAATTTAGCAAACAAGTGATTTATTGTGTATTTCATGTGATTTGATATTATTACATTTAAATAATAATCATACATGCTCATCCATCATTGTTTGGACCAAAGCCCCTACCCTTGATCCCACCAAGAATGTAAAAAAGGGAAAAAGAGTCGGTTTGCAATGCCATAGTTGCAAGTGCAAAGGGAAGGAAAAGTTACAAATGCAACTTTACCACCTTATATAACAGCGGAATAGCTGCAAGTGCAGGTTTTTCCTCCACCCGAAGGGGTGAAAAACTTGCAAAGGCAACTTTACCTCCAATACAAGTAGCGGCAAAGCTGCATGAGCGCCCAAATTCAGACCAACCATACCCTTTCATTTCCTTTGACATAAAATATGAAATAATCAATAATTGCATGTAGTTGACACGGGCCTTGCTCATAATAACATGAAATTAAGGAATCAAGATATGAGTCAATCCTTTGAGTGGACTATAACTAAGTCATGAACCGCAAATTTAAGTAGCAGCCCATTCACCATGTAATCGAGATCTCTGTGGCATAGAGGTCAAACATGTGTACCAAGTCCCAACGATTAAGTAACCAAATATAATTAGTGATCCTTCTTGTGGGGAAGCTTCTTTAATTTAGGCGAGAGTGTATAAATTAAAAAAAGAAAACGTAACAACCCACTCATTTTGAGTTGAAGCATTAGGATCCATCCACTGAGGAGATGAGATTCGTCTTGAATGGTATGAACTATAGATGTGTGGGCCCAAGGTGGAGTTCGGGGAAATTGTCACCATGTAATGGTTGCTCCAAAGGATCCATTATTTCTCATATCTAGAAGGCGTTTATTTTCAATGTGGAGCTTCCACTCATTTCAAATCTCACTTCGAGTGATATAGAATGAGTCCCAACTAGATTGAAATTTGTTACAGTGCCGATTTAAAGGAAAACTGTGGTTTTGAGAGGTTTAGATTTCAGAAGAGGCTTGGTTAATGGATTTATAGGGTTCCAAGAAGAGAATTTGGATTCACAGTAAATAGGACTTGAATATGTGATTGATGTAGGTGGTCAAACTCAACAGTGTTTAGGCCTATTGTGATTAAAATACCACCGACAATTGATTAAAAAAGCCGCATCATGAAGTGAGATTGCTACTAGGACCCCACCCAACACGAGCAGGCCCGATCAATGAGCACCCTTTACTTTTATTCTCTTGGCATAAACTATTCACTTCACTTCATTGGTAAAGTGAATTTACCGAACAAGTGATTCACTGTGTATTTCACGTGATTTGATATTATTTTATTCAAACGTTAATCATACATGTCGGTCCATCGTTGTGTGGACCAAAGCCCCATCCTGTGACCTGACCAAGACATTAAAAAAGGAAGAAAATCGGTTTGCTAATTCCCCGTCTTATGTATTACTGCCATAGCTGCAACTGGGAGTTTTCCTCTGCTTATAGGAGAGAGAGTTACAATATCGACTTTATTGCCTTATATATCAATGATATAGCTATAAATGCAAGTTTTGCTCTGCTCAGACAGGCCTTGCCAAAAAAAACTAGGGATGTACATGGGACGGCTTGGGCTGGGCTTAGGATTGTCCAAGCCTGGCCCGACTTCTAAACTAGAAGCCCGATCCCGGCCCAAGTCCAGGTCAGGCCAGAAGTTGCTTGCCCATGACCGGCCCGCATGGAAATGATGTAGCCCAAGCATAGCCTTAATTAAACTTATATAACAAAAAAAGAAAAAAAAATATCTTCTTCTAATTTCCTAAGTTGTAGCTCAACTAGCCTAGAGAATGAAAGTATATATACTGATGGTTTGTCCCACATTGTTAAAGAGCTGAGCAAGCGGTCGTTTGTCTTTTACACATGAAATATGTAAATACAATTTACACATGTAAATGATGAATATTTAAATTTTAAGTATGTAACGTTTACACATGCGTTTTTTTTACAACGTTTGTCTAATAACACTATTTTCGCATCATTTACATATGTGATTTATCAATGATATGTATAAATGTATTAAAAGTTTTTGTAAATGATACTTATTATTCATTAAATTAAATTCTAATATAATGATTTAAAAAAGGAGAAAAATGTCCATTTTATATCAAAATCTTCATTTGCATTTTAGATCCTTCAAAAAGAGCATGTCTTTCAACATGAATTATACTTTTTTAAAAAAATACATTTCTATCAGTGACCACCTTCACAAAAATACATTCCAACATGCTTGGTTAATTAAATATGAATTTATATTTTGATGGTTAAGCAAATAGCATTATTATTAATATTTTCATTAATTGATATTCAATTCATTAATATTGATCTTAATTCATTATTCAATTTGCATAAAACTTAACCTCCTCATCTCATAGGCTTTATGCTAATATTTATTTTTGAATGATGCCATAATGCTATATAAAATACATTATTTCTTCTCTTTTACATTAATATATACATGTTTAAAGATTTTTAAAGTATTGCAATAATAAATGACTTTAGAAAAATCATTGAGATATTGGAAGAAAACTAAAATAATAAGGTAATTAACTAGTTAAAAGTTGATATAGAAAAATCATTATAGATTGTCCCTTAAAATTTTTATTATCAATATATATTTTGTCTTACATATTTTGTCCCTTAAAATCATTGGAGCCACTTTAATCTTCTAATATGTTTTTTGTCTTACAAATCTTGTCCCTTAAAATCATTCGTTTTGAGACATCTTTTATTATTATTTTTCTAATGCATTGGAGGGGTTTCGAACATAGAACCTATTTCATGGAAATGCCCCAACACCAAACCGTCCGCCTCCAACAACGGGTATTCTTCGAAAGCGCACATCAACAGGTGTTCAAATCTTGGTATGAAAATGAGCTCATCTTCATACCATTTACACATCTGATTTACACGCAAGATACGTAAATAATTGTAGACAAACATGATTGAAACGTAAATGTTACACATATCCACCATTTACATATGTAAATGGGTGTAGACAAACGACCCCTAAGATAGAGATGAATATTCAATAAAAGCAGATGGAAGAAGGATTGATATGCATACCTTTCTCGGCCTTTGACTAAGATGAAGTGTAGTAT
>WHSA01001107.1:78366-290371 GCA_012931725.1 Litsea cubeba | reverse complement strand
AAAATCCCTAACAATATATAGGTGCAACTCCAGCATCTTTACCCTTAGACCCCCTTCACTGTGAGGACTCTCCAAGCACATGCTTAATACTACAAGAGAACCTGGACTTAGTGTAGGAGCCTAACATTTAGATGTTGCTGCACTATTTTCCCCTTGCGGCTCAACCACCAAGATAACACACCCAAAATTCCAAAAGGAGAGGACATTGCCAAGGTGCCTAACGCTTAGGTTCCCTTTTTTGGCTATTAATTTGAAGGCTGTTGATCAAAAGGTTAGGATTTTGGATTTGTTAATTTTCAAGGATCGAACCTTCACATTTTGACTAGCTACGGGGCACTACTAGAACATACTCAATCCTTAAAGATTATATGCAAATCTAGGGTTGAGATCGTAAAATTCTTAATATTAAAGTAGGGTTGAATATCGCCTGGATTCCCATTAAAAACCTTTGTTACATATTACATCCACGGAATGATTTCTGGTCAATTATCTCAGTAAACAAGCCCTAAACTTGACTCTCTAGGTCAATATCCAAAATTCCAAATTACAGAACCTTAGAGTGATGGCTCATGTAGTTCCTCCTTTTTCTGATACAGATATGGAACCTGGTTATCGTATTGTTTTTTGCTATTTGGTTGTTTGGTTAAAGGAAGACATTGTTTATGGGAAAAGAAGTCCTAACCTACACAAAGCAAACCAGAGCACTTATCACAAAAGCACTTATCACAAAAGCTAAAGCAAGAATGTTGTCATTGTCCCACTCTTGTGGGGTCATTGTTACTACCATGGAGGATATGCAGCTTGATTTGGTTTTTCTGTGCAGATTCTTCGCTATTATTTGAGCACGAAGCATGCCCGCTTTGTCTTATTCCTTTGGAATAAAGATGTGGGCAGCGGAACTGAGTCTAAATGAACGATTTCTCTGGCCCATGGCTGTTTTTGCTGGCATCCTTATGTGCAAGATTGTAAGTGTTGTTTGTTAGGAATCTCATTATCCAATGTTGTTTACATGAATGAAAAATACTTTATCTAGCAACATTATAGTAATTTATGGTCCATACAAAGATAGGAATTAGGGAATGATCCAGTGGAAAGACCAAATAGCATGTTACAATCTGGAGTGCAATGGCCAATAACCTCTGCTACTAAACAATATAACCAGTAGAAAGGCAGCCGGAGTGCCAAACCTTGGATTGCTCTGGTGGGCATCTCTTTGCCTATAAAAGATGGTCCTATCTGTCTAACCGAAACTGGAGAATTGATGGTTTCTGCTATTTTGCAGGCTCTTAATATCATCTAGTGAGGATGATTAAGGGGCCACACATCTCTCTACCCCCCCCCCCCCCCCCCCCCCCCCCCTCCCTCTCTCTCTCTCAGCACATATATCTTAGCCACATGTATGGGTATAGAGGATATGGATGGAAGTAGCAAGCATAGATCTGAAGAAGTACAACCTATCCAAGAATTTGGCCGAAGATAGACTGGAATGAAGAAACAAAATTCATGTACCTGACCCCAACATCGTTAGGACAAGGCTTTGGTGGTTGTGGTGATGATGATGATGATGATGGCCTAAGCTGGTTCTTAGTTGCCCTAAATTCAGAACCATATAGAAAATGCAGATATAGATATTATCTTACAAAATTTACAGTGTTCTCTTCAAGCCTCCAGTTTGTTCTATAGTTTCTGGAAGATCACAGAATTTATCATGTTGCACCACTAACTGGTTTTCAACTTAGCTCTTCCTTGTCTCACAGCTATTAGTTGCACTCCGTATAGTTTTTCTTTGTTTCGTCAACATTTCAAAATGGTTTGACTTGTATTCTGTTCGGTTTATTCTTTTATTTGTTTGGTCTCTGATGGAGATCAGATAAGTGGATCACTTTTGGTTAACGCTAAAGAGTGGATTACATGGCCCACTTGGATCAGTCCATTCATAATGATGATCATGGAGGTTAAATTGGATAGCTGTTTGAGTTGGGCCTTTTGATAAATGGCCCACCTGTTGATGATGGTTGGAGGGATCCAAACCCACATGGAAGTTCTCATCTTTGCGTGTTTGCTGCTTTTGTCAAGTTATTTCTAAGTTATTCTCCCGTGTGTGTGTGTAGCTTGAGCCCCCCAGAAAATCTTGAAATTGAGTGATTCCCTCAAGTCTCCTTCAGTGATCCCAAGAGTTCAATTATCTGGTTAACAGTGCTATCCAACAGCCAATGATCAGCAATCCATGTTGCAACAAGTGGTTGATATTGTTTTATCTTCAGCTCAACATCTAGGATGTCCTCTATATCTCTATTCCGACACTGCAAATGTTATCTCTGTCAGGTGCCAAGATCCCTGATCTTGTGCTGTATCAATAATTGTCTCAACTTGTTGTCTAAGTAAGAACATTGCTTCTTATCTAATGGGCATAAATGCAAACTTTGGAAACATTAAATTCTTGTCTTAATTGTTTCTCTATTGGTTGGCAGGTTAATTAATTAACTGTTTGTTTTAGAGGAATATATAGAAATATTAATTAATCGCTTTTTGGTTGGCAAGCTAATACTGCTTTTTCGGGCGGTTAGGAATTTTCCTAATATTCTACGTTTCCTCTTGAAGGTCTATGATGTTACAGGTTGGATAAGCTCCTCATACGTCAAAGGATATAACAAGCTAAGCAAAGCAGTGAAAGTTGAGTGGAACAACCGGTAACATCTCTTCTATGGATGGTTTTTGCATGCATTTTTCCTTCTGTAAATTTTATTTACTTCCTTTCTGTATAGGAGAATTTGACAAATTTTTCTGTGTAGGGGCTTTTCTACATTCCATGCACTTCTTGTTGCATCTGCTTCTTTCTACCTTCTTCTGTTCTCAGATGTTTTTCAGAACGATTCTTATGCTGAACAGATGATAGATGGGAAATCTACTTTATCTGATACTATACTGGGGGTAAGTCGCTGGTATTAGAGCTAAAATTATGAGTTTTGCCGCTTCAATCTCCTAAGCCCATAATGCAATACATCTGAATCTGTGCATACATTTATGCCTATGAATAGCATCACAATTTTTGTTGTGAATTGTGATGCATCAAATGTGCACCACATTGATGGTAGATGGTCCCTAGTGCTACTAAATGAAGCCTCACCTATGAAGCATAATGTTTTGTTGTCCAGTTAGGTGTAGTTTAGGTTGTAACATTTGAGTTTGAACAATGATATGCCTTCTAGAGAACCTTCCAGCTTATCATGACCTGCTTTTGGTCCCAACACACAAAGGTTTTGCAACTAGACTGACTCGGTGAGATACCAGGGCATTGCATGAGTACCGGCCACATAGGCGAGAGGAAAGGATTCTGCAACCATGTGGCATACAGGTTTTTTTTTTTTTTTTTTGCAGCTCTAGCTTGCTGAAAAACTGATCAGCTTGGTCATCTAGGTGCTTGCCTACTTTGGCTGGATTTCAGCCTAGCTTTTAGCATTGAGGGCTGGGCCCTGCTATTTTCTCTTGCTCGGGTCATGCCTGGACCAATATCTGTCATGATCCCAACTAGATTGCCTGTGGAGTGGATTTGGTAGGAGAGAAATTGATATGCATTTGAAGGTAAGCACAGGACTTCAGCTAGTGTTATGGAATGGATAAAGATGAACCGTGCACAATGAGATACCTTAATAAAGCAGTATCAGTACTGCTTGCTGGTGGGAATCATCAAATATGTGAAAGAGAACCTCTCAAATTAATGTTTGAGGTGTATTGGTTAGGGACTGCATATTCCATAAAGGCAGTCCCAGATTTGAGCAAGGGTGTGCTCCTATGAAGAACTTAGGACATGTGATTGGCTGTGAAGGATTTCATTATGCAAACAAGATGCTTTTATGTAAATATGTAATGGAAGTTAGCATCTGAACATTTTTCGTAAGACCTTTTCATTTCATGGAACACACATGCAAGAAGATAATGCGTCCCAGTTCTAATTGTGCGATCCTATTAATTGGCTGACAGCCTGGAATAACATTCTAATAGCAATAATGCTGATCTTTGCAGAGGACAACATTTTTTGCTAAATATAATTGAAGAGGAACATTAAAAAGAATCCCTTGCCTAGTGGGTACCCTGTTCCAGTGAGTACCACTTGGCTAGCGAGTACCTTGCGCTTAGAGAGTACCCCCCGCTCGGAGGGTACTCCTCACCTGAGAGGTGCTTCAAAATTGTAGAAGGGTTGCCCACAGAAGACCGCGCCAACAAAGCAGCTCAAGTCACGAGTCAAGAAGGAAATGGGGCCCTTCGTCCATGGAACGTTAGATGGGGTCTCACCCAAGGTGATCCACGAAAGCTATATAAACCCCCCAATTGTCATTAGGGGCAATGAAATTTGAAAACAGGAACAGAAGGCATCTAATGATTTCCTCGAGTCTTTGGGTGATGGTCTATAGCTTTTCAGTAGTGCTTGTTTGACGTTCCTTTGCATATAGCTTGAAGAGGCTATAGTGCTAGTTCGAGCTTCCTTTCAGCCAAAGGGCTTTAGAAAGTTCTGGTGATTCTTTTGCTCGTAAAGGGACTCAATAGTCAATAAGATTGAATGAGGGCCAGTGCCATATTTGTAACCTTTTGTATTAAAAATTGAAATCAAGGAGTTGAAATCGAAACATACATTCTCGAGTATGTTATGGAATTTGCTATTGATACAGATATTTGGTGAATCCAATGTGAAATCATTTCTACTTGCATGTAACGACAATAATCAATGGCAACAAAATCAGGTTCTTCTTCTTCAATTATCTCGAGCAAAATGCTATTCTTAATCTTTGATGAAGCCAAATGCCAAGCAATTCTGCGATCGAAAGTGACTAGAGAAGTGGTCAAGATGGTGCTTAAGGGAAGGGAAAGTAGACATCGAACATGCTGCCCAGTCTGTCACTGAACCCAAATGGGCTAAGTATGCCGCCCAACACAAGTGGGCCAGGCCTACTGCCCTGGTAGAAAGGATTTCTGTCTGGAGGGGGCTCCTGCTTCAAGCATGCAACCTGAGGGTGGAAGTAGCCGAGTTGGCGATGCCATATGCAATGCAAACATTTTACAAGGCAAAGATGGCCTCTAGTTTGAAGACATTTATTCCTTGAGCTGTGAGTTGTGATCCAAATCCAAAGGATGTTGAATAACAAGAGATGAGAATCGCTTACCAAGGTCAAGAGAGAAGGGCAAGATCTGCAAGCTTAGACATTTGCCTTACCTTAACCAAGTAGGTGTTAGCTGAGGATGAGGGTGCGATGAATCTTGCACGCCATGTAGTTACACTAGCTAGCATCTTTAGCCCAAGTCAGAAAAGTATGGAAGAACAATGGACGCTATCACTCTACCAATAGCATCACGGCCTGGGTTTCTCACTTTTTGGAACACCTGGCTTCAAGCCGGCGTGGCCTTCGTTCTGCCCCCACAGCCAAGGAAACGGGTACCCGATATGTGCCTAGAGCAAGCCAAAGGGTGGATAGAATGCGCAGAGACCCAGCAAAGGAAGTATTGAGGATGAAGACAGAGTGTTGGGAAAGAACAATTACCCTAAGAGACCTATAACTGAGTGGAGGCACACGAAAATGCCGGTAAGAGAGAGAAAGCATTAAAGAGGATGATAATCACTCCCCAAGCATAGGGTTGTCTCCAATAGTAATTACTCAGTCAGTCCGAGGATGATAATCACTCCCCAAGCATAGGGTTGTCTCCAATGTAGTAATTACTCAGTGAGTTCGAGGGCGATCCATAGGGATCGAAGTAGCAGCACGCTTTGCCTAACCTACTTAAATTCTAAATTTAGCCTAATTAAAATCAATATAATAAATTGAATGTCTGAATTAAAATTAATTACACAATTACACCACCCAAATAAAAATCCTAATCTAAAAGTCTTAGTTTAGAAATTCTAATCAAATAAAAAAATAGAATGCTGCAACCACAATAAAAAAAATTAGAAAACCAATTTAAAGCAATTAAAGGAAATAACGATGAGAAAATCGCAATCTAAGGAATCGGATTCACTTGCCTCTAATAAAATATCTATGGCTTAGATTTCTCCCTCCCTCAGGATGAGCGAAGATACAATTTTAATAGTTGTTTTTATAAGAGATCAGACTTATCTACACTCCAAATTATGTATTTTTACCATTAGAGGCTTCTAAGCATTCGATATATCACAGAGAAAATAAGAAATCATGGAAACATATATGATAAAAATAAAAACAATACTAGAAAAACTGCACCTTAGTTAATCATATCCATCTCTAGAACTAGTAAGAGTTACAAGCTACACCTTCACTAGATTACAAAGAAATCAGCCCCCCATTACATGCAGCTTCTTATCCTTCTTTTAAAAATAATACAATTTTTAGCACTTGGAAAAAGAAGTAGAGAGAGAGAGAGAGAGAGAGAGAGAGAGAGAGAGAGAGAGAGAGAGAGGTGGGACGTCCAAGAGGGGGAATGGAATGGGGGTTGGGCATGCTTTTATGGGTTATGGGAAACTTGTGTTGCAAGTTTGAGAAGAATTAAGAAGCTTTTTGACTTGGAGAGAAAGAAAGGGAATGGGAAAAAGTTAGAGAGAGAAAAGAGGGAAATTAGAAATTCTTTCTAATCTTGGTTTACTTGTTGCACAAGAACTTCTAATTTTGCTCCACTTCATGTGGAAGATTTGTTGTAATTTTCTCATCAAAGTGGCCCCCCACATGGGCGTGCAAGGCTGGTGGACCCCACCTTGGACGTCCATGCTTGTTGGATTCTCTTTCCAATTCTTCTTCCTCCTTTCTCTCTCTTTCCTTGCTTGCTTGATCTCCTAGTCTACTAGCCTTCTTTCCTTTCTTGGACTCTCTTTTTAATTTGAATTTTAAAATTTTCCTAAAAGATAGGAAATTCTCGGACTTTGCAACAAAGTGGTCCCCACCCCCTTGGGATTCACGCCCAAGGTGGACCCTACATAGGTGATGTCTTTTTTGCTCAATTTTTTCTTCTCTTTTCTTTATTTTGAATTTCCTCTTGAATTTGTCCTCTCACGGGCCCCAAATTTCTGAATTTCCTACGAAAAGAATGAAAATAATTAAAAAAGAATAATTCCTACGTAAAAAACTATCATGCTATGCATGGGACTCATGGCCACGTATGAATGCATCCAAATGCATCATTTGACTCAGTTTTTCATGTACAATCCAAGGGTGCAGGAAATTACATAACTTTACTTGTGAATATGAAGATATTCAAGAGGATAATCCGATAATCCAAAAAGAATAATTTCGATAAAAACATGCATTTTAGAGATTTAAAATAATTTTCACATAAAATCAACTTTGAATGCCACGATGAATGATTTTATGAAATTCAATCCATTGTCCTCTATTTAAGTCCAAACTCTACATGAAATGATAACAATAAGATACTATTTTATGGACTACGAATGATGAGTAGTGATCAAGGAAGGCTCGCAAGGAAAAGAAAATATATAGGTAACTCTGGTGAGGGAACGGGAAAAGAGGGTCCAAGACGCCGAAGAACACCCACCCCTAACAAAAATGGCATCCGTTTATTAATGAATAACGATGTTGGAACCCCTTCATTAGTCAAATTCTTTCAAGGCCCTAGGGAAGTATGCTAAAATAGAAGAAAAGCAAAAAGAAGAGGAAGAAAGGCAAAAGACGACGACATGTCCACAGAAAGATTCATTGGGGATGGCATCTCAAAGGCGAAACATCGCTGTGGAAGGAGGGCAAACACCAAAGATTCACTGCAAGAGTCCCTGAGAAGCCAAAACTAACATGGAGATTGAAATGGAGGAAGCAATGAAATTGCCTTACAATCATAACCCAAGAAGCATCAAGGTGTGGTTGATAGTTCTCGCGACCCAAATCCTTTGTCGTCCTAGACGTAGGCATGGAGAAAGATTGGCCAAAGCACCAAGGTCTTGCATGAGGAAAGAAACAGGAGCCGAGTGAATGTGGTGTTGTCCTTGGAAAAAGAAATCCCTTAGTTCCTGCGAAGCATTGATAGGGATACCACTATGTCTGATATGTTGCGGGACCTAGTAGTCCTTGTGGTAGAAGGCCATGAACCCAAGGGTAATTTGGAACAAGAAATACAAGGATGGTTGCTTTCTACCATGAACCTGAGGGTAATTCGGAACAAGAAATACAAGGATATTTGTATAAGCACAACACTCAAATAGATATGATAATTCAAATGACTGAGGATAGGAAGATAGATTAGACAAAGTCCTTAGGAAAAAAAATGAGGGAAAAGGAAAAGAAGATGGGGAAAGTAATATAGATTCAAAAGATGGGTTAAGGGGAGAAAGTGACTATGAAAGAGAAAGACCAGAGTCCTCGCCAACCGGGAATAAGAGAGAGAACCAAAAAAGACAAGAAAGGAGGTCGTAAAGGGGGGCATCAGGAGTAAAGAGGAAAAGTATCCACCTACACCCCCATTTTTGAAACACAATGAGAACCAGGTGGGTTCTTCCAAGGACAAAGTAAAAGGGAAAATCCACAAAATCATGGTAGAGGCAACTGGATATCTAGTCTTGTTGAGGAAACCTTATCTTGAATTGGATGGAAAAGGGCCATTCCTAGCCAAATAAAAATGTCTTGACTTGCCATCTTTGACGGGACAGGTCCTACCTGGCACTGCTTGTGGCATTTCACCATGAGGGTAGGTGGAATGCTGCAGAATGACACACAAAATTTTATTGTTTGTCAACATATCGTCTACAATGGATTTTGAGTGGGCGAAGGCTCCATAAGAACCTTTCCATGATTTACAAACATTGTTTGAAGCACAATTCTAGGTAGATGTCCCTTTAGTAAACATAAAAACCTTAATGGAAATGCTCTAAAAGGACTTTGAATTGGTGAGTGAATACTTGGACCATTGGAGGATGTTGGCCACACAATGCAACTAGATGAGCCAACAAGCCTTGTATGACATATGCATGCGAAATATGTAAACCAAATTTCAAAAGTACTTCATCATCATGAATCCCACCTCATGGACAAAAGGTTGTGATGGGCAGGGAACACAAAGTGAGAGTTGCCGGACTTATCGACCTTTGCCATACATGATTTGAGAATGGAAGGAAGCACCGACAATGTCCCTTCCGTTGAAAGAAAAGAAGAAGCCTAGGGTTCATATGAACTGCCAAAAGACTTGAGCCCTCGCTTGCTAGACAAGTCTACCATATGGGAAAGGTTGGCGAGGGAGTATGACTTCACGGATGATTAAGTTGAAGAGATTTATGACAAGTTCTTAAGGCATGTTAAGATAAAGCCACTAGTTAATAAGCGTCCATAAGAGGCTGGTATCATCAATTTGTTACTTATCTGACGCATGTCGCATCTTGAAGTATGCTATCCAAGATCTCATCAATGGTGGAGTGACGCAGCCAAAGATATGTGATCGGGTTGTGTCACGACCCCAAACCCGAGGGACCGTGAAAATTGTTGGGAGTTAAGTAATGATTATGTTTCTCCCAAGATCTGCGTGTGTGAGGATAACACGTTCCAACACATCCTGAATATTTTTGCGGAAGCTTTCGTGGCGTTGCGACCCGAAGTCCGTGGCCATTGGATTCCGTGTCGCACTCGACCACTAACATATTACTATCATATCAATGAATATATCAGACTGGAACAAACCATTATAACAAAATACAGAGCTGACAGTATCTGGATATTATATTTCCACGTATGTTCAAGTTACAAATAACAATGTGCATTAATTACAATCCCAAGAAAAAGGCTAACAAAAGCCATACAATAACAAGCTAAATAAACACTAACCCACATATGACATAGCTCCGATGTCAAGCTCAATGTCTACACGACATAGCCGACAAAACAACCTGCAAGCTCATGGCTCCATAGCCAAAACGTGCACTCATCTTGGGCAAGAGATCTGAACCTGAATACCAAAGTAGTGGGTCAGACACGACGGTCTGGCAGGTGGGTGAAAAGATATGAACAATATACGAAATGATAAAACATGTAATAAATCATGTTATCCGATCAAAAGCTGTGCATAATTAAAATGTATAGAAATTCATGAACGTCTAACAAGAACCTGTGTTCATATAAAACGGGTATAAGACATGAATATTTGATGAAATCCTGTATTCTTTTAAAGCATGTGTAAAACATGTATATTTAGCAAAACATGTATTCATTTAAAACGTGTATGGAACATGGATATTTGACAAATTGAGAATTTATTTAAAACATGTACAAAGTATGAACATTTACAAATCGGGGATTCATTTAAAACAAGTACAAAGCTTTAACATTTAACAAATCGGTATTTCATTTAAAGCATGTATATTTAAAACAATAAGGGTATCAAGGATCGGGAACTGTCAAGATGGCAACCACACAAAGCTAAATCCTCTCTCACTAAAGTGAAGAGAGCACATACCCTACAAGATCATTGACCTCAGTCACACAAGGTGAGGAGGGACAATGATAAAATACTATAATATACATATATATACTCTGCGGGACCATGGTAGCGAACCGGGTAAAAACTCTGCGGATTCCAGACTGCAGCTGACTAACAGGAGGGGAAGGATCTCCAAGTCGGTGGATTAAACCGACAAGGTTGTCCAAGCTTAGTGGTGCCGACTCATAGGTCAAATGCGGGAAATCAAAACAAATGCATATAACGGAACAGGGTGCCCATAGGCACAAATACACATTCATATCGGGTCGGTCATATATAGGTTAGCAAAAGCTAAATACACTTTCCAATACTTTCGAGACAAGTCAAAATCATAAGATATGATGTTTGAAAGGCACAACTAAACAAATCGGGTCACGATAAACGTGAATGGATTTCCAACGTTCTCTCGGTTAAATGCCGAAGGTCCAAGATTTGAATCAATGTATATAGGGTCTCGTTTGTCAATTGAATATACATTTGGTACTCCATAAGTATTAGC
The DNA here is from genome assembly GCA_012931725.1 of Litsea cubeba. Taxonomy (NCBI): domain Eukaryota; kingdom Viridiplantae; phylum Streptophyta; class Magnoliopsida; order Laurales; family Lauraceae; genus Litsea; species Litsea cubeba. The sequence continues at coordinate 279,435 of WHSA01001107.1, read as the reverse complement.
GACAATCCGGGACCTTACGCCCATTGACAAGTCTAAAAGACCTTTAACGAGATTGGAATGATGGTCCTTCTTCCTCACTATTCTCTCACAAAATTCTTCGGAGATAAACAATGAAACTCTATGGTTTCGGTCAGCTTCTCGGTTGGCTGTCGGCTAGCCGAAAGGCTGGCCGAACTTCTGACCTGGCACAGGAATGGGGAGAAAGTAGCTCTCTGGAATTCTGACCGAAAACATTTCGGTTAGCTTTTCGGTTAGCCGAAATGCTACAATCAGAATTCAACAAAATTTGCAGCTTTCTGGAATTGGAATCGAACATTTCGGTTAGATTTTCGGTTAGCCGAAACTCCACAATCAGAACTTAACAAAAACTGCAGCTCTCGGGAATTCGAACCGAAACATTTCGGTTAGCTTTTCGGCTATAGCCGAAATGCCACAATCAGAATTCGTCAGAAATTGCAGCTCTCGGGAATTCGAACCGAACCCTTTCGGTTAGCCGAAATTCTGACTGAAACTGCTACGGGAATGATTTCTGAAGCTGTTTTCAGTCCTTCCTTCAAACTTTTCTCATTTTTAAGGGTTAGATCCCTATACGATATTGAGTTAAAAACTCCACCATTTCTACATCAAAATTCCCATTCTCCACACTTCAATTCCACCATTTGAATCTCCAAAACATTCACCCCACACTTCCTTTTCCATCCATTCAAAACATGTGGAATCTATTATAACATAGTCATTCAAAATTTAACATAGAGAAATCCACATTTGCAAAAGATAGAAAGACACATTAATAGGTGCAGAAAACAATAGAAGACAAGTCTAAATCATGATTTAAGCAAATCTAATCATAAATGAGAAAATTAAGAAAATGTATAAATCTGATTTTCACATTAAATGCATCAATTCATCCACTTGCCTTGGGTCCAAAGCTAGCAAATTAAGCTCTAATCACCTCTTAAACTCACAATCAAACACCTATACAAAAACCCCCAAATCCAACCCTAGAATATCAAAATCCAAGCAAAACAAAACGAAATCTTTCAATAATTGAAATGGAGCTTCTCTAAGACACAAGAAACAAGAACCTAGGAGATGGAAAGGAGCTCTTACCTAGAAGTCTTCAAATAAGCAAGGTTAGCCAAGGAGAAATTCGAAATCTATGAATCCCTCTAAAAATGGTACCAAACTAGAGCTCTTGACAAGGGGAGAAAGATTGATGAAGGTCTCCTCTTGATTTGGGCAAGGCTTGATGGTGTTTTGTAAGGAAGAAAACAAGAAGAAAAGAGGGGAAAGGTGGCTGCTGCTGGAGCTTCTCTTGTGCAGGAATTAGGGCAAGCAAATGGAATGAGGAATGTGGGTTCTCTATATATACAAATGAGAGAGTGGGTCCCACAACTTAAAACGTTCATCGGGCTAAAAACATGCGTCTCGGGACCTCAAAATGACTTCGACGAAGAAGAGAAAGTTGTTCAACGAAATATCTAGTTTCCAAAAAGTGTATGTTTGGCAAGGTTCTGAGATCTCGAAATTTGGGTCCAGATTTTGTGTAAAAAGACTGATTTTGCCCCCAGGGCTGGAAAAATTAATTTTCGGAGCTTTGAATGGGCACGGAGTGAACACGAAAGTTGTAGGGAATGGTGAGATTAGTCAAACGAAACTGAAATGATAATTTTTAGAAATCAAAGAGAATCTCTCCAAAATGACCACACAAAACAAATAGGACCCTATGGTCATTGTCTAGGTTCACTGTCTCCCAAAACCAAAGAAAATATAATCAAACTCAGAAATTCGATCAAACAACCGGTAAGCCCACTGAGAAAACAAATCCACGCTAAACCAGGAAATCTGGGGTCGGGTTCTCACAGGTTGATAGATCAATCTCTCAAAGGATTGATCGAATCCAGGAGGGATTTCAGCCACTAGGGCACAAACGAAAGCATGAAAAACTCACGTGAGCAACTGAGAGATTATTGATTGATTGAAAAATAAGCATAAAAATAACATTAGGGCTCTTCTGTATATATAGAGCATAATGTTTGCTAATGAGGAAAGCTACTAATTCTAATTAACAATAAAATTAGAAAGCAAGCAAACTAAGTAATATTACTAATCTAGAAAATTAGGAAACGTGAGGCACATGTGGACCCCATCAGCTGGGTCCGTCAAGGCTTGTGGTTGCGGGTCCCTGCCTTGGATAGGGACCGGACTGCATCAACTCTCCCCGGCTTGAAAGAACTCGACTCCGGCGAGTTAATCGCTTGATAGCGCTCATAAAGATCTGGATTCAGACGCTGGAAGCCGATAGTTCTGTTGGAAGTTGTGCATCAGGTTTCTCCATTTCGATTTCCTCATCATACTGATCGTCATCATAAGGTTCACCATCACAATGCAGATTCTTGTGAGGCCATTCTCTAGCATAATGACCCCGATTTTTGCAAGAATGAAAGACAATGTCGCGCTTAGCGGCTATTCGAGTGCCTCTAGCATTATTATGATTTGTTGTCCACTTCTGATTGAATTGAGGATTCTGTGGACCCTGTGGTGGAGCTTGTTGCTGCCTTTGGAGTTGGTTCTGTGGTTGGTTAGGTGGTCGGAACCCTTGCTGTAGGGCCCGATTGAAAGTAGAATCTGGACCTTTTTTGTAGGGCTCCCCGGCTTGGTTACCGAAACGTCGCCCAGTGTGCGAATGCAGCGTTTGCTCAGCGCGTCGTGCCTTGCTAGAGATTGCATCAACAGTGGCGAAGTCAAATACGGCCAATTTATCTTGTATATCTGGGCGCAATCTTTCCCGATTACGTGTGACCATCAAGCGATCATCTTCATTAGATTTGCATCGAATACAAAGCTCATGGAACTTATGAGTGTATTCATCTATGGTCATAGAGCCTTGCTGAAGATTGATAAGCTCACTATTAAATGAATCAATGTAGTCAGAAGGCAAGAACTTATCTTCCAGTCTTTCTTTCATAATTTCCCAACGTGTAATAGGAGGGCGACCCATTTGCACATTGTGGTCATCGATATTTTTCCACCAAATTCAAGCAGTACCTTTTAACTTCATCTTGACAAAAGCGACTCGTGGAGGATCTTCAATGTGATACCAAGTGAAATAATCCTCAATTGAAGTAAGCCAATCAAGAAGGGCGCGAGCATCACCTTGACCAGAAAAATCAGCAACCTCTAATTTGATTTTCCGCGAGAGATCTTGGCGCAGGCCGGGTGTTAAATTGTCAGCGGCCCGGTCTGCAAAGAGACGTTGAAATAATTCTTGGATTGATTCTCGGGGAATATTTTTCAATTGGTGAGAGTGTAAGCTAGAAGTGCTGGAAGATTCGCCATGAGGGTTTGAAGGGGCTTTAACAAGTTCATCAACAGTGAGTTGTAAGGCGTCGGCCCGTTCATAGAAATCCCTTATGCAATCATCGCGCTGAATGTCAGAGAGTCTGCCACGAAAAATTTGCCCGGTGCGAGTAGCCATGGACTCAGACCAAAAATTCTGCACTTTTTTTTTTTTTTTTGAATTTCGCTGCTAGTGGGCTGGTTCAGGTCGGACTCAGATCAGGCTCAGACTCATGTCAGACCGGAACTACAGGCTGGCTGAAATAGAATGATGGGCTCGAAAGAATGGGCCTCTGTCTCGGATGTCGTGCACGAAGGAGAAGATAAGAGGTTTTAGGGCTCTTACCTGTGACGACTTGGAGAGCGGATGAGGATGGGTTGCCTGAAGAACTTCGACGAAGGGGATGTAGCTGCTCGAGGACGATGACAACGACAGTGGAGTTGAGCAACGGCGGTGGAGCTCGATGGTGCCAGGTACATCTCCTTAACTCAAACTCTCCTCTTCTCTCTTTTTTTTTTTTTTTTACTTCTGGGAGGGATTTCGAAAAGGGATGGCAGACGGATGTGAAGGGATGGGTGAAGGCAGAGGGTGGGGCTGTTTGGGTTTGGGATAGGAGACGGGAGAGGGTGCGGGGTTTGGGATGTGGTCGGGTGACGGGGCTTGGGAGATGAAGGGTTTGGGGATTTGGGGTTTTGGTTTCGTAGGGATGGGATTTGGGCAAGCGGTGCGGTGGTGATGCTTGGAGAAGACTTTCGGTGGGAGAGTTGGGGTCGGCAGTGTTTTGCGGAATGGTGTGGGTTTTCGGTGGCTGGATTTTTGGAGGGCCTCAGGGGTCGGGGTTTTGGAATGTGAGAAGGTTTGGTGGGTTTGGGATGTGTCGATAGTGGTGGGTGGAAGAGAGATGATGAACGGAAGTGATGAGAGAAAATTCGGGAAGGACAGGCGTCTCCCTGGAGATTGCTTAGGCTCTGATACCAATTGACGCAGCCAAAGATATGTGATCGGGTTGATAGATCAATCTCCCGAAGGATTGATTGAATCCAGGAGGGATTTCAACCACTAGGGCACAAACGAAAGCATGAAAAACTCACGTGAGCAACTAAGGGATTATTGATTGATTGAAAAATAAGCATAAAAATAACATTAGGGCTCTTCTTTATATAGAGAGCATAATGTTTGCTAATGAGGAAAGCTACTAATTCTAATTAACAATAAAATTAGAAAGCAAGCAAACTAAGTAATATTACTAATCTAGAAAATTAGGAAACGTGAGGCACATGTGGACCCCATCAGCTGGGTCCGTCAAGGCTTGCTGTTGCGGGTCCCTGTCTTGGATAGGGACCGGACTGCATCATGGAGTCCTTGTCGTCTAAGAGGAGCGGCTACGGTCTGTAAATTCTGTTTCCATAACATTGGGCTAATCTGCCATATATGTGACAACGGAGAGGTGATGATGGTTCATCCATACCTCATAGATTGCACTGCTTGGGAGAAACAATGAGGGAAGAGTAAGAACACGTATAGAACCTGTAATGTAATTCACTTAGGAGATGAAGTGGTGGAAGGAGAAGGCACAACTGGAATAGGTGAGGTAGGATAGGAGCAAGGAACAGATAATGTTCCATTGACAGAAGCCGTAGGGAGAGAAGGTGGATCAAGCTTTCACATATCATCTAATTGGTCATTTATCTCGAGTCTCAGCCGAGGAGTCCATCCTAATGTAATGACCCGGCATCTGGGGCCCTTCGAATTTCGCGTCGAGACTTATTAAAGTACCACATCCACATCATAAATCAAATCATTCAAAACATAAATAACCAGGCTTTTGCCTAAAATCTGAATCTTAATTAAAAGAATATCCAAATCCAATAAAGTCCAAATAAAAGAATAACTACAAAATTCCAAAATAGTCTCATAATCAAACTAAAGCATGTATCTAGGTAAAATTGTTTGTGAGTCCCGGAACGCTCAGTCGCAGATGTTAAACCCGATTTTCTTTTCATTAGGGTGCTCTTGCCTTTCTAGGGTTGTGTCACGCCCCTGAAACCAAACTTTTGCAGCCATCCGACCTCAGGGAGCGTAAATTGGGATTAAGTAATAAATATGTTTTCCCTAGGATCCACGTGTGAGGATGTCAAAATTTCATCACAACATGAACAGTTTCGCAGAAGCTTGCGTGGCGTTGCGACCTGGAGCCATGGCCATCGGATTCTGTGTCGCACTCAACTACTCAGCGTAAGGCTTTCATACATGGCCGATGATTAGACTGGAACAAACCATAATAACAAAATTGCAAAGTTGACAGTAACAGGATATTCAATTCTCAAGTATGTTCAAGTTATAAATTACAAAAGTGTATTAATTTACCATCCAAAAAGAAAAGGCTAATAAAAGCAAATACACATATATGAAAAACTAAACAAGCTAAGGACAACTACTACCACAATAGCATGACGTAACTCTGGTTCCAAGCTCAACGTCTAAATGACATCGTCGAAGCTACAAACCGTCGAAACCCAATGGCTCCACCGCCATTTGCCCACGCACTAGCTCAGGACGAGAGAGTTGCTACCTAGAGCACCAAAGTGAAGTATATAAGACATGATGGTTTGGCCGGTGACTTGGATAGATACTAAACTTGCTTGCAATATATTAATTAACATGTGAGAAATCATGATATTAAGATAACAGTTTCAAGTAAATAAAATGAGTGTAAAACAAGATAACATGACGTGTGCTTAAAAACATGGCATGACATAAATTGAGTGATAAAATGTATGAGAAAACATGAACAAGCTCATAACATGATAAATTGGCAAATTGGCAGTCATATGAACTATATTCTCCATCACCGAAGTGATAGGAGCACACGCGCATAAATATTCTCCATCACACAAGGTGACTAGAGCACACGAGAAAATAATAATAGTAACCCAGTAGAGCTGGGTTATCACACGGGAGACCCGCCGCGGTACGGGCAATATCATAACATACGAGATCCAATCTACAAAACCAAACCAAACCAAACCAAACCAAGCCTTTTCCCACTAGGTGGGGTCGGCTATATGGATTTGACGACGCCAATCAAATCTGTTTAGAGCCATGTCCTCCGTTAGATCCATGTAGGCAAGGTCATGTTTAATAGTTTTTTTCCAACTTCTCTTGGGTCTCCCTCTCCCTCTCCTACTCCTGGCAATCTCCATGCTTTCACGCCTTTTAACAGGTGCCTCCGTTGGACGCCTTCTAACATGGCCGAACCATCTTAGTCGATGTTCTCTCATTTTATCTCCAATCGGTGCTATTCCTACTTTGCCCCTAATCTCCTCATTCCTAATCCTATCTCTCCTTGTGATCCCGCACATCCATCTTAGCATTTTCATTTCTGCAATTTCCATCTTCTTGACATGATTATGTTTAACTGCCCAATACTCTGATCCATATAACAACGCTGGTCGTACCGCCACCTTATAATACTTTCCTTTAACCTTGAGGGGGACTTTCCGATCACACAAGCCCCCGAAGCACTCCTCCACAGGGATGAAAATATCGGCCGCTTCCGCCACGCTACGGAGGATTTAGCAGTCGCCACGGCCGTATCGCACCCGTATCGGCCGTGGCGGCCGATACATACTTGTAGCGGCCGCCACAAAACGTAGCGGCCGCTACGTTGCGGCTGGGGTATATAATGCCTCCCCCCTTCCCAGCCGGCCCTAGCATTCCTTTTTCACTCTTTTTGTCAAAGTAAGTCCCCCTTCACTGCTGTGAGAGCCTCCCAACTCCAAATTTTCAACTCATTTTCAAGATTTTACTACAAGACAAGTGAGTAACATCAAATTGGAAGGAATCAAACACAAACAATTACAAGATCCAAGGCCCAAGCTTCCATTCCATCTAGGTATGTTTTTCTTTTGGATTTTTTTTCTAGTCTTTTAACTTTTGAGATCATCTATTCATGTCTTTCTAAGAGTCTAAGTACTATAAAATGCTTCCTTGTCTTGTAATATGATGAGATCCATGTTTCCCTTTCATCATGCACACTTATTTTTATTTTTATTTTATTTTTTTCTATTTTTTATTTTCGGAATTGTTTTATTTTTTGAAAAAAAAAAATGTGAATACTCTTGGGCAACCCATGAAACCACTTGGAAATGCATTCTAAATGATAGATCTATGTCTTAAATAGATCAATCCATCACATTTTGAATGTTTATTGATTTTTCTCTATTTTTTATTTTCGGATTTATTTATTTTTTGAAAAAACATGTGAATACTCATGGACAACCCATGAAACCACTTGGAAATGCATTCTAAATGATAGATCTATGTTCCCCATAGATCAATCCATCACATTTTGAATGTTTGTTGATTTTTCTCTATTTTTTATTTTCGGATTTATTTATTTTTTGAAAAAAAAAATGTGAATACTCATGGACAACCCATGAAACCACTTGGAAATGCATTCTAAATGATAGATCTATGTTCCCCATAGATCAATCCATCACATTTTGAATGTTTGTTGATTTTTTTTCTATTTTTTATTTTCGGATTTATTTATTTTTTGAAAAAAAAAATATTTTTAATATTTGAATACCAATCAAATGTCTTGAAAATGGTTCCTACATTTGATATTTATGTTTTCCATAGATCATTCCAACATATATTGCTTGTGTTTTTACTTTTTTTATTTTTTAATTTCGGATTTTGTTATTTTTTGAAATTTTTTTTTTAATAATGGAATGCCAATCAAATGTATTGAAAAATGCTCCTAAATGTTATATCTATGTTTGGCATAGACCAATCCAACATATTTTTGTCTTTTCCTAATTCTAATTTATTTTCTTATTTTCGGATTTTTTAAATTTTTGAAAAAAAATTATACTTTAAGTAATGAAATACCAATTAAATGTCAAGAGAATGATTCCTAAGCGTTAGATATATGTTTCCTCTAATATGTTTCTTTGTTTTTTTAATTTTTAACATGCTACTTGTTCATATTTAATTATTTATAGCTAGGTATTCAATCTTCTATTGATAAGTTAAAATGCCTCGTGATATTGATCCCGCATGGAGCTTTGGTGAGGTAGTTGAGAATAACAGGTTGAAAATCAAATGCAAGTTTTGTGGGAAAGTGACCAATGGGGGCATTACAAGATTCAAGCACCACTTGGGCCATATTTCTGGTAATGTTGCAGGCTGTACCGAAGTATCAAGGGAAGTCAAGGAACAAATGAAAGCTTTGCTTAGCCAAAACAAAGCTAGAAAAGTAGAGATAAAAGAAAAGAGGCGGCAAGATGTTGATGCTGCCCGTTATGAAGTATTTGGGGATGAATACTTTGATGAGGAGGAAGATGCACAAATGGAGGCTGCACGCCGAGAGTCCATCATGAGTCAACAAGAAGAATATGAACGTCGTTCATTTGCTGGAAGCAAATTTTATGATGCAGGAGGCTCATCATCTGCTGTCCTAAGCAGGGGCAAGGGCATTGGAGGGGCTATGCGTAGGGCATTTAGCACCCGGGAACGGGATGTTGATGTAGAAGTTATCTCTACTAGAAGAGCAGTTCCTCCCCCTGTTGATCCTCTAGCACATAGAAAAGAGGGAGCTAAACAACCAAAAATATCGAGTGTTGTGAAAGGGGTAATGAAGGCCGTAAGAGATGCGTTAGCCAAAGCTACAGCAAAATGGCTAATTCACAAGAATATACCACCTACAGCAATAGATTCCCCATATTTTCAGACTATTCTTGATGTTGCCGCCGAAGCTGGGCGGGGTATACAGGCGCCCTCCGTATATGATGTGGGCACTAAATACCTTGAAGAAGAATATAGAGAAATAAAAGAATGGGTGGAAAAGTTTAGGCCCATGTGGCAACAGAATGGTGTAACCATCATGTGTGATGGGTGGACCAGCGGCACTCAAACACAATTAATAAACTTTTTGGTGTATTCAGTCGCTGGGACCGTCTTTGTGAAGTCCGTTGATGCAACTGAACATAGACGGACAACCATTTATATATACACTCTTATGGATAAAATTGTAGAGAGTGTGGGAGAGGAGCATGTTGTACAAATTGTTACAGATAATGGTGCCAATTTCAAGGCAGCTGGTAAGATGTTGATGGACAAGAGGGAACATTTATTCTGGACCCCATGTGCAGCACACTGCGTAGATCTCATATTGGAAGAGATTGGAAGGAAGACAAAAGTGGCTTCATTGATCAAGGCATGTAGAGGAATTACAAGATTTATATATGATCATTCATGGGTGTTAAGCTTGATGAAAAGATACACAAATAACCATGCCTTGCTGCGTCCAGGATTAACTAGGTTTGCAACCCATTTTCTGGCTATGGAAAGCCTTGTAAGGTTTAGAACGGAGCTGATTCAGATGTTTGCATCGGAAGAATGGCTTCGTTCGAAATGGGGCAATGCAACTCATGGTCCGGAGTTTGAAGTCCCAAACTTGATGAGGGACAATAAATTTTGGAAGAAAGTGAAGAAAGTATTAAAGATTTTTGAGCCTTTAGTTAAAGTGTTGCGTCTCGTAGATGGTGATGACAAGCCGACAATGGGCTTTATATATGAAGCAATGGATCGGGCAAAACAAGCCATTATGGAAAATGTTAGATATCATCAGAAATATATAGACATTATTGAATGCCCGTTGGAACGATCAGTTGCACCATCCATTGCATGCTGCAGGTAATTAATATATATCTTTGATAGTGATACTCTTTTGTTTTCCTAACTAATGTATTTATTACATTGTTTGCTCACAGTACATTCTACATATTTTTAATGTAGGTTATTTTTTGAATCCCGAATTCTATTACCAAAATGCCGAACTACACACCGAAGCAATAGATACAAACTTGCGGGTAGGATTATGGGAGGTATTGAAGAGATTGTTAAGCCCAGATGATCAAGTTGATGCCGTACAAGAGGTGAGTGGGTGGTTACTTAAAAGAGAATTTAATTATGCTGCCAAGTGCCAATTGCCATACATGCTGTAGGGGTTGACTGACTTATTTCTAATTTTCACATTGTAGATATCTATGTATACACAAAGGAGAGGAACCTTTGCTGACCCTCTTGTGATACGATTGATTGGAAGGATCCCACCTGGTACGACTATGAACAAAAGACCCCACCCAATAGTCTTGATCTATTTATCTTAATTGATTAGAAGGACTTGAGGGTTACGAATATCTAATATTTTATTTAATTTTTTTGCATTTCAGCTGATTGGTGGATGAATTATGGAGAGAGTGCTCCACATCTAAGGAGAGCGGCTGTTCGCATCCTTAGTCAAACTACAACATCTTCCAACTGTGAGAGGAATTGGAGCACTTTCTCTTTGATCCACACGAAGGCCAGGAATCGGCTTACCATGCATAAACTCAACAAGCTTGTATACTGTCATTACAATTTGAAGTTGAGAAACAGAACTAGGGAGAGAAAAACAAGGGATGATCCTGCTTATTGTCCTATTAATTTGGATAACATATTCAGAGATGACGATCCCTTACTCCCATGGCTAGCCGAGATAGAGGATCCACTGCTAGATTCAGATCCTGGGTTTCAAGGAACGATTCAAGAGTTGATAGATGAGGATATAGGTGAGGCACCTGCAGAAGGCCAGCCACCTTAAGGAGAAGGTACTAGTACCAGGTCCAGTAGGACGAGGAGTGGGAAAGAACCTGCAACTATTGGATCTTCTGAGAAAGCTAGTTCCACCACCGTCTCTTCGAGTAGCCATGGTGGAGGAGATGTAGGAGGAGACAATGGGACAGGTGGTACTAGTGAATACTACCAACATGATGAAGATGATGTCGTTCCGGTAGAGGATGTACAGGAGTTACCATCTGGAAGATTTGATCCAAGCCGTGGTTATCAACGGCGCCGAAAAGACTGACCACCTGGGGTTGGAGGTGGTAATGAGCAAGGAAATATGGGTGGAGATGTTGGAGGACAACAAGCAGCATCATGGACTGATTCGTGGAACCCTAGTTACAGTGGACAAGGACCCTCACATTATTTTCCATATGGTCAAGTGCAAGGACAAGAACAGTCTTCAACTTCAGGGCCCTACTCATATGGTGACTATGGTGAAACACAATATGGTAGATATCCACCTCCACCTCCAATTTCCTATGATGATTCGGCTGCCTTCTTTGGATTTGTGGATGCCAATGCTCATCAATATCAAATTCAATATGGTGCCAATAGAAATGAAAACACTGATGATGATGAGGATAACCATGGCGCCTTGAATCTTGGTAGACATTCCTTTTGGTGGTGATTAAGGTATTCCTAATCCTATTTCCTTCACTAACTCTCTATTCTGTCATTTCTAAATTGGTGTTGAATGTTGATTGTTGACCACTTCATAGTTCATTCACTTGATTAAATTTGAACCTTGGATGTTGAAGTATTGATATTTGATTATTCAATGTTCACTAATGAGTAATGAGTAATGACCTAACTCTTAAGTCTTATGCCTTTATTTCATGTTCTAGTTTTTTTTTTTTATGAGCTTTCCATTACTTTCTAAATTACTATGACTAAGAAACATGAATACATGTGAAAAAACTAATAATTTCTATTATTTTCTATTTATACAGCGATACAGGACTTCATATATTGAGGGCACCGCTACTCCCCATTTTCTTACTTACTTTTGCAAAAAAAACCACATATTCTTTCATTTTACAATTTTCTGGATTTTCTGGAATTTTTTCAGATTTTTTGGGTGATTTTTTCAAATCGCACCGCTACGCCGCTACGTATCCCCGCTACGCTACGTATCGCCCGCTTCATAGTAGCGGCCCGCCGCTACCGCTATTTTCTTCCTTGCTCCTCCATTTAGTCCACCCAGCCTGAATCCTGTGATTTACATCAATATCAATCCCTCCATCTTGTTGCACCATAGATCCAAGATACCTAAAGTTTTCTTTCTCTACAGTCTTTTGTGTGCCCAAACTTACTTCTATGCTACCAGGTGTCCTACTTTGACTAAACTTGCATTCCATATATTCTGTTTTGCATCGACTTAGCCTAAACCCTTTTGTCTCTAATGTTTTCCGCCACAATTCTAGTTTAGCATTCACTCCTTCTCTCGTCTCATCCACTAAAACAATGTCATCTGCAAATAGCATATACCACGGCACCTCATCCTGGATATGTCTTGTAATCTCATCCATAACTAGGGCAAACAAGTACGGGCTTAACGCTGAGCCTTGGTGTAGACCAATCGTGATAGGAAACTCTTCAGTTTCGTCACCAGTCGTCCTTATAGATGAGATCCAATCTACAGATGGCATAAAATAATTTAAAGATCCCAAGCCGGCTGATCAAACCGACTAGGTGGCCCAAGCTTAGTGGTGCCGACTCACAAGAGGAAATTGTGCACCACTGCAAACCTAGTCCCTAACGGGACCAGAAGCCCTTCTTCAGGGCACCCACAAGCGTGCCACGACTCAAGGATCCATGCAAGACTAGCAAGCGGTAGTGTAACGGAGGAACTACCCAAACATGCGATAACAAGCATATACATACACACGTGCATAATAAATAGTCCTCACAAGGTACACACTAGCAGGCGAGAGCACGTGAACTAACAAAACTTGTTTTATGTAAACCAAGTAAAACCACACCATTTAAAGTAAAACGTTTTGGTGAGTCAAGGGTTAATAGACGTGAAAACACGATACATATTTTCATTGGCATGTTGAGACCGCAATGTCAAAGTTGGTAGCTAGTAATCCCAAAACCAATTGGTGATAGGAAACTGCACAAACAACTACTTAACACCCCCCCCTGGGCGGGACACCGCCCGGATCCGAAGCACACGCCCGCACAAGAATATAACGCGACATGGGGCCTTTTTGCCCTGCGCATTTTGCGCCCGCACAAACACACAACGCGGCATGGGGCATTTCTGCCCTGTGTAGTTTCGAACTCGAGACCTCAGGCTCTGATACCATGTCAAAGTTGCTAGCCAGTAATCCCAAAACCAATTGGTGATAGGAAACTGCACAAACAACTACTTAACACGCAACAGTTGGCCTGATATGCACTTCGAGCCCAAATGTCAGAATTATCTCTGTTTTTTTTTTTTGGCGCTCCCAAAGTTAGTTGACATTCCAAACTTCTAAGTGCACAACATCAATTTGGTGAGGTCCTACATGTCCCCAGACAGGGCCCCCATATGGGTTCCCTTTTACTAATCATTCTAAGATCAATTGGTACCCAATTTCGGAGGAGTTCGGTCGCTTGTTAATCACATTAGTAAAACAGTCCGAGTTTTAGTCCTTTCTTAAATCAATTTTAATATCAATTGGGCATGATTTAGGGTCAAGAGATCCATTCCTAAGGTCCCAAGTTAGGTCCAAAAATCTCAGGTTGGGGTTTAGCCAATCTGAAACTCCAAGTGGGAGTTCTAGGAAATCACCATAACCCTGTGCCATGGTCATCACCGTCAATGCAATTCAATAATACCAAACTCTACTAAGCGCTTGTCACCACAGCCATAGATCTAGTAATTACATTCTTGAAAACTCAGATTTTAAACAAAAAGTCATGGTTTTGCAATTAAATTTGAATGCTACTCACCTTTACTAGTGAACAGTGACAGAGTTGCTAGCGAGTGATCCTAAAACCAATTGGTGATAGGAAACTGCAAACAACTATTTAACACCCCCCATCTAGCGGGACACCGGCCGGATCCGAAGCACCGCCTGCACAAGACTTCAACGCGGCATGGGGCAATTTTTCGCCTTGCGTGGTTACCTCTAGCTCTGATACCATGACAGAGTTATAGCCAGTAATTCCAAAACCAATTGGTGATAGGAAACTTCGGAAACAACTATTTAACAAGCAATTCCCTAGCAATATGAGGGAGGCTATAGGTCACTCGAAAAAGGCTCCCACTGGTTGTTCTCTCCTTCTCCTTGTCTTTCTTCTAGGGTTTGGCCAATCTCTTCTCTAAAACTAGGGTTTAGATTGGGGAAAACAATAACTAAGAGAGTAAGAGAGGGAGAGAAGGTCGTTGGATGGGGTTATAGCTTCACATGATCTGTTTTTATTCCATTAAAGGTCGGAAATCAAGTCAGTGAAAGGATTCGTTGCTCGTTGGGGAACACATGTGCAGCATCCAATTTCTAATGGGCTTTGTGCGCAGCCCCTAATTACTCCTAGTCGACCCCTCCGGCCCTTTTATTGAAAGAAAACTTCACTTGAACTAACACCTATGGGTCCCATCTCTTATAAACATATTACTACAACTTATTACTTAAGTCAAAGGGGTCCTACCAAAAAATCTCTTAACCCTCTGTTAAAGCCCCCTAAAAGATCACTAAATAAAATACAAAAGGGTCCGACCTTATATCACTAAGTCTTTAATAAGAGAGGGTCCCATAACGGTTCCTGCTTGGATTATAGAAATATGTGACAGGCCCCTAGGCCCAATCCAGTAGTGGTACCCACTAAAAATCTTATTTTGTCAGTTCAATGGCTCATTTGGTTCTGCCCAAGGGGACCGGAATATCCATAGATTATTATAACAATAACCATCCAAAATAACTCAATACTTATATGACCGCAATATATATATATATATACATATATACATATATATTGAAGAGATATTTAATAATATCCAATCATTATAAGAGATCAAGGAAATTAAATATATAACTATTTGGAAATATTTTAGACCTTAAATCAGGGTCTGGGGTATTCCAGGTTTACCTTTATGTTGTCTTATTTTACTTACATTCCTTTCCTCATTGTCACAAAAAAAGTTTGGGAGGGAGGGTGGGAGTTTCATGCACCAAATTACTAATTGTGGAATTATGTCCATAGCTTATATTTGAGTTAAAAACTTAAAATGAACTCATAAAGCTTACTCACATAGAAGGGATAAGGTTATGATGATGATAATTTACTTTATATTCACAAATGGTAATGATTTTATTAAGAAAAGAAAATAAAGCAGAACAACAATGGTGGGACAGGCAGACCATTGTGTGTTACAATTAGAAATTGTGACTTGGATACTTACACCATGAATATAGTGCAGAATTCTGGAGCAATTTGCTTGTCACTTGCTTCAAGGAAATGAACTTTTGATGGTGTGCATTATGCAGATGGAATTATGTACTTCTGTCTGCTTCTATGGTTTTTATTTGTAATCAGACTCTATACTGTGCATTATGCAGGTTTCGATTGGATATTTTCTCTTGGACTTGGGAATGATACTTTTGAACTTTCCAGCTTTAGGGGGTAAAGAATATGTAAGTATATGCATGGATTATTATTATTTGGCAGTGTTACAATGAGTTGAATTTGTCATTTTGAATGTTCAGAAGGTTCCTTAGTTGGGTAATTATTTGGATTGGGTTGGGCCATAGAAATGGAGTCCAAAATGTTGGTTCCACAAAAACCTCTGAATTGATATTTCGTCCGAAGGGAGACTATGATCCCGGTCTCATGGACATGCATTGCATCTGGGTCTTGAGTGCTTTAGTGAAACCCATGGTTTGCCTTTCTGCTTGTTGTTTTAATGTATTCATAAATGATGGTGTCATAAAAAATTTCAGACTTGGATGTCCAGCTAATCTGTTCTGTCTTTTTTCTTTAATTTTCTTTTTTTGTCTTCTTCTGCTCATCAATTGAATGTGGGCCTTGCTGTATTGTTCAAGATCATCTTGTGACCAGCAGTTGAAGGGTTATCCCAACGGGGAACTTTGTACCGCTTCATTAATATTTTCCCCCTACAATGTTGGAATATCGTACCAATACTCACATCACTGCTAAAAACTCGGTCCTCCTCCAAGTAGAAAGAAGTTCTTAAAAATCTTCCACCGACTCATCTGAGTTATTCAGTTTGGCGGCATTCCAAGTGCCAAAATATCAAGGGCATGTTTGGAAGCAGCTGATTTGGAATCCTTGTACTTCTTCCGTGGATATCTTGGATGTGAATTCCACAGGCTGTGGAATCCTCAATTTTTTTGTTGCAGTGATCAAGGAAGGAGGCAGTAAGTGTATGGTTATCTGCAGAAACAAATCGCAGGTTTGACCCCTCTCCATTTGACTCCAAAAATCCTCAAAAGCATGGATTACAGCCAGTGCTTTACATGCAACATATGTGCAAAAATTTTTCTGCCAAACATCGGATTTACACACATTGAGGAAAAACTTTTCCGTGGAAATGTCATGCACAAACATGCCAAAAGAATCAACTGCGGGGAATATTAAAATTTTTTCATCAACCAACGAAATCAAATTTATAAATCAAGAGTCCAATTCAAAAGTTAGGTCCATGTTTCTGAAAATAGTTTTATTACTTTTTGTTGATCCAATAAACTTTTTTTTAGGTCCTACATCACTGCCTTTCCATGTATTCAATAGTCCTCTCGCTCATAAGTGGCCAGGCCCAGATATACATACTACTGGTTTTATTTTCTGAGATCACAACTCCCTTTGTGAACCTAAGATGGTAAGTTTTAGCCTCCTTATAGTCCATTTGCTTCATGTTAAAGCTAGGTCTTCTTGACTTACTGAACCAAAAACATGATTGCAGGTACTTGGATGTTGCTGGACAAAAGAATTCTAAGCTTTATGTCTACAACGGGATTGCATTATTCCTTGGGTGGCTAGTATGTTTGTTTTTTCAAATAAATAACCTGATATGGATATAGAGTAGTTATCAGGTGCGCATGCACACCAGGGTGGGGCCCACCTGATGGTCCATCTGAATGGACGACGCCCCCCCCCCCCCCCCCCCCCCCACCCTAATTTCACATGGGCCCCACCTTTCCACCCATCCAATGTCCTGTACACCGTTAAACTTGTGGGGCCCAGATGGAGGTGATGATAACCGGGGATGATCTTTCAATCCCCCTCGTCCCAATCTGAGTGGGGCTCCATGTGGGACCCACCTTGTGGTGCGCACACTGATCATATATATATATATAGATTACTGATTTCTTTATAAAAAAAAAGTACAGTACCAGAAAGAATTACTAGCCATAAATGAAAAAATAAACCAGAATCTTAATCATCCTGAGCAAGCAAACCCGAGACATTCTTCCCAACACCTATTGATGTTGCTTCTTCTTTATCTCGACTTATTTCTTGGTTTTTATTTTGTAAAGAATTTGCGGGAATCTCTCACTAATGTTCTTCGGAGGTGTGATTGGGATCCAGTGTCACTACCCCAAATCCCAAATCTGGATTTTGGGCCGCGACCGGTGGGTATTACCATGTTGCACATCAATCTATAGTAAAACCCCCACATGTGAGATTACCACAGGTTTCTGCTCGTGAGAACGATCAAGTTCACAATCTCTCAAATGATTGCATTTCGATATTTTAGCGGAAGCTCGCGTGACCCATTCACTGCGTACATATTTCAATCAAAAGAGAGAAAAATATCAGAGTGTACAAATATTCAAGGCATTCCCATTAACAGTGAAAGTATTCAAGGCCTTTACAAAATAAATCAAAAGTATAACTCTTCCAATTTTTTTTTTTTGGAAACGAACTCTCCTAAAATGACGTAGGCTCTAGTGCAAGATGTGATGCCTAGAATACATAATTTGCACTCCACTCGGTTAGTTCCTAGGGTTCCTCCTCAGGCGCCTCCTCCTCCGGGGTAGGGGTAGGGGATTTAGCACCTACATCACTGTAAAGAAATAAGTCAACAGGTCAAACCGACCTAATGGGTCAGCTTGACCCATGTTCTGGGTCAGCCCATGTATGAGCTACCATTAGATTAGATAGATACAAATGAGCTGTCATTAGATAGATACAAATCTTTTGTTACTGCTGTAATCCTGTAATTAGATTTAGTTCCTTGATCATTTCCTGTAATTATGTAATTAGTTTCCCTAATCTAGGCAACAGTGTATTATAAATAGATATCATCGTCAATACAAAGATACAGAAAATTCTCTTGCATCTAAGATCTCTTTTGTATGCTTCTGGCTTGGTTCATGTAAATCTATCATGGTATCAGAGCCCCTGATCGTCTTCATTCAAGCATAAGAATCTTTTCTGTCGTCTGGGATCAAGCTACAATCCACTGTGATCAAAGGTGGCCCACCTGTTGATCAATCTGCATCAGAAGTCCTTCTCATACTGGTCGTCCATTTATTCTGGGAATTATACACATTTTTTCCAGATTTTTGCTTCATCAGAGGTAGGCCAATCTGCCTGATTTGTGTTTCTCTCTTTTGAGCATACTGTTATCATCAAGACCGTCCAGTTTTCTATTGTCTCAAGCTTTTATCAATTTTCCACCTTGAGGAGTTTCGGATTTTTGAGGCTGAGATCACAGTGTGATCTGATCTTTCAATTGATCATTTAGTGGGGCCCACAGATCTTATCTGTTGCTAGATTCATGGTCGACTGGAGCACTTTTTGAGTGTTTTTTTTGGGTTTTTCAACCGGAATGCTTCCTGTAGCTGTGATCTATCATCTGATCACTCAGTGAGTCCTATCCCATTCATCTCTGCTCTTTTTCCAGTCAGCTGGACCCTCTGTATTGGGATTTTTTCAGATCTGGATAAGTTGTTGTGGCTGGATTTCCAATCTGACTTAGCATCTGGGCTGGATTTCTTCTAATTAAATCTGTTAGTCACTTATTTTTTGTTCCTATGTCTTCTGATCGACCAGTAACGGGTATTATCGTCATTCTTGATGGCTCCAATTATCCATATGGTCTCATCTCATGCAAAATTTTCTCAAAGGTCAAAAATTGTGGAAATATATTGATCAGCAGATACCTCCACCAGATAGTAAGGATGCGAAATTTGAGGAATGGGAATCTTCCATCGGGAAAATAAATTCTTGGATTGCTAATTCTGTCAATCCATCTATTGGAAATCAATTGGCTAAATTCCATTATCCTAAGGATGCTTGGGATCATTTAGCACGATTATATACTCAGTCTAATGCTGCTCGAAGATATCAGTTAGAATGGGACATTAAAAATGCAGACCAAGGAAATGACTCCATTCATGATTTCTTCATCAAAATGACTGCCTTATGGGATCAACTGGCTCTAATGGAACCCAATTTCAAAACAACTGATGATGCTCACACTTTTGAAGTCTATCGGCAGCAGACTCGCCTGGTTCAATTTCTTATGGCCCTCCGCCCTGACTTTGAACATGTTCGTGGTCAATTGTTACATCGGTCACCACTGCCTTTTGTAGATACGGCTCTCTCGGAACTTCTGGCAGAAGAACAAACTCAGCTTTATCTTACAAGGAAGAAACATGTGGAACCCACACATGTACTGTCAGCAAATGTTAGTACCCCACAGAATGATCGCTCATTTCCCCCTGGTACCAATGATTTTTGCAATTATTGTAAGAAGAAAGGACACTGGAAACGGGATTGCCCCACCAGACCTCCAAGGCCAAACAATAAGAACAAACACTCTGGTCAGCAGCCCAATCGTGGTCCCTGGCAATCTTATCAACAACGACCTATGCGGCCAATGTTGCTGAAGATGATAGCTTTGTGCTTCCGCAAATGGATCTTACCTCTCAGATTCAGGCTATGGTTGATGAGCGCATGCAACAGTTGTTTCTGGCTTCCTCCACTGGTTCTGCCTCTCAGATAGTCACTACACCCTCAGCCTCTGGTTCTGCCATGACCATTTCTGGTCCATCAGGTACTATTGATACTACATGGATTTTTGATTCTGGTGCATCCTATCATATGACAAATGATGTTTCCAAACTTCATCATTGTTATACCCCTGCTAGCTCTCTCACCATCCACACTGCTGATGCCACTCCTCTAACTGTCTCCCTTATTGGCTCCGTTTCGAATAAGTTGCTCTCTCTCACTAATGTTTTGTGTGTTCCTCATCTGTCTATCAACTTAATATCTGTTAGCCAATTGACTTCTTCTGGATTTCGGGTCTCATTTTCTTCGACTGGCTGTTCTGTGCAGGATCCGCGCACCGGGAGACAGATTGGGACCGGCCTTAGGTCAGGACGACTCTACTATCTCCAATCGCTGCGTCTTCCATCCCCCAGCATCTCCCCTGCCGCACTCGTTGCTTCTACATCTCCCTTTGCCCTTTGGCACTCTCGTTTAGGACATTTATCTTTAAATAAAATGAAGTTTTTATTTACTAGTGGTGTATTTGGAAATATTTCTGTTTCAGACATTTCTACTTGTTTTGGTTGCCAATTTGGTAAACAACACGCCTTCCCTTATAATAAAAGCTCTTCTTCTTCTAATGCTCCTTTTGCTTTGGTGCATTCTGATGTTTGGGGACCTGCCTCTCAGCCAACGAAAGGTGGTTCCGTTTATTATGTGTTGTTTATTGATGATTTCACTAGGTATACATGGTTGTATTTAATGAAAAAACGTTCTGAGTTTTACACTATTTATACAGCTTTCTCCACCATGATTTCCACTCAATTTGACAAAAGGATTAAAGTATTCAGGTCTGACTCCGGGGGAGAATACATGTCCCACAAATTTCGTTCTTACCTGACCAGTCAAGGGACTCTACCTCAACTATCATGTCCTGCCACACCACAACAGAATGGTGTCGCAAAACGAAAACACAGACATATCCTAGAGACTGCTAGATCCTTGATTTATTCCTCATATGTTCCTCTGCAATTCTGGGGAGAAGCAGTCCTGACTGCAATCTATCTGATTAACAGAACACCATCCTCTGTTTTATCTGGCACATCTCCTTATGAAAAGTTGTTTTTCTGTAAACCTGACTTGTCCTATCTCAAAGTTTTTGGCTGCACCTGTTTTGTTCTGTTGCATAATAATGAGAGAACCAAACTTTCACCAAAATCCACTGTCTGTGTATTTTTAGGGAATGGCATTGAACAAAAAGGCTATCGATGCTATTATCCTAAAACCAATCGGTTACGGGTCTCTCGTAATGTCACCTTCCTGGAACAAATTCCTTTTTACACTTTACCTACTCAATCCCCTTCTCCTGAGCAATCTATGGTTCATCCTCTTGATCCCTTTCCAGACTTGTTTCCCTCCGATACCCCTGAGGGTATATCATTCACCCCTGCACCCCTGCAGGTATATCATCGGCGGCCCAAACCTCCGTCTGCTCCTGATGTTGCTCCTCCTCCTACTTCTGACCATGGGCCTATCTCCTCTGCTCCAGATGTGCCGGATCCTCCTCAAGATCGAAGGTACCCATTGCGCACCAGAATTCCTCCCTCTAGATTTGGCTTTGTTTGTACTGATCATTTTTCTCCATCATATAAGTCCTTCCTTGCAGCAATTCATACCTTGGCAGAACCACAATCCTATAAGGAGGCCATTGCTCATCTGCACTGGAGGTCTGCAATCACAGAAGAACTTTCAGCTCTGCAGAAAACTCAAACATGGGATCTTGTTCCGCTTCCCTCTGGGAAACGGGCTATCGGTTGCAAATGGATATTTAAGATCAAGACCAAATCTGATGGATCTGTTGATCGTTACAAGGCTCGCTTGGTTGCAAAAGGATACACTCAAGAATATGGAGTCGATTATGAGGAGACCTTTGCTCCGGTTGCTAAAATGACAACTATTCGTACTTTTATCTCTGTCGCTGCTGTTAGACACTGGCCTCTCTATCAACTCGATGTCAAGAATGCTTTCTTGAACGGATTCCTTCAGGAAGAAATCTATATGCATCCTCCTCCAGGCGTTGTGAGAACTCCTCATTATGTGTGTCGTCTCAAACGTGCTTTATATGGACTCAAACAAGCCCCTCGTGCTTGGTTTGAACGGTTTAGCACAAGCATCATCAGCATTGGTTTTTTTCAGAGTGCTCATGACTCCGCTCTCTTCACTCGCTATTCGCGATCTGGCTGTGTTTTTTCTGTTACTCTATGTCGATGATATGATTATCATCGGCAGTGATGCTTCTGGTATTCTTTCCTTGAAGCGTTTTCTTCATCAACAGTTTGAGATGAAAGATTTGGGTCATCTGCGGTACTTTCTGGGCATTGAGGTTGCCTACTCTCCCACAGGATATCTTTTGTCGCAAACAAAATACTGCAATGACGTTCTCCAACGCGCCGGGCTCACAGATTTGAAGCCTGTATCTACTCCGATTGAACATAATCTGAAGCTTCGAACCACTGATGGCGATCTACTTCTTGATCCAACTCGTTATCGTGAAGTGGTAGGCAGCTTGGTGTATCTGACCATCACCAGACCAGATATTACCTATGCGGTACATGTGGTGAGCCAATTTGTTGCGCAACCCACTCATATTCATTGGGCTGCTGTCCTGCGCATACTGAGATACTTACAAGGAAGTTCCAATCGCGCCCTCCTTCTTTCCTCCAGTCAGAATCTTACTCTGCATGGCTATTCTGATTCCGACTGGGCAGGAGATGTCAATGATCGTCGCTCTACTACCGGTTTCTCCATTTTTCTTGGCTCTTCTCTCATCTCTTGGAAAAGCAAGAAACAGGAAGTCGTCTCGCGATCATCAACTGAAGCCGAATATCGTGCTGTATCTCACACTACTGCTGAAATTATTTGGCTTCGCTGGTTACTTCGGGATTTAGGAGTTTTTGTTCCTACATCTACCTCTCTCTTTACGGACAATGAAAGTGCTCGGAAACTGGCAACAAATGATGTCTTCCATGAACGCTCAAAATATCTTGAAGTTGACTGTCATTTCATCCGTCAACATGTTCGGAGTGGTACTATTAAGCTCTTTCACATCTCATCAGCTGCTCAAATAGCAGATTTTTTCACCAAGAGCCACTCCACTTCTCGTTTTTCGGAGCTAGTTTCCAAGCTCTCAATGGTCACCTTCTCCCATCCAGAGCTTTGAGAGGGGGTGTAAAGAAATAAGTCAACAGGTCAAACCGACCTAATGGGTCAGCTCGACCCATGTTCTGGGTCAGCCCATGTATGAGCTACCATTAGATTAGATAGATACAAATGAGCTGTCATTAGATAGATACAAATCTTTTGTTACTGCTGTAATCCTGTAATTAGATTTAGTTCCTTGATCATTTCCTGTAATTATGTAATTAGTTTCCCTAATCTAGGCAACAGTGTATTATAAATAGATATCATCGTCAATACAAAGATACAGAAAATTCTCTTGCATCTAAGATCTCTTTTGTATGCTTCTGGCTTGGTTCATGTAAATCTATCAATCACATGGGTGTAGTATTAGACTATGAAAAGCCTAGCAAGTGCACAATATAAATGGTATTTCCATGTTGCCACAAAATGGAGTAAGGGCAAGTAATTAAACAAAATTACCATAAAGTCAAATTTAGCAGATCGTGCTTGAATAATACAGGCAAAGCATAGAGTATTAAATAGATACAATGCTAACCTCATGGTACTTCTAGCAATGACAAACTACATGGTGAAATTATCCCTAGCCTTACGGAGGTGCCGATGGGCCGTGACAGGTAGGAGACCTCATGGAGGCATTGGTGGGTTGTGGTTGGCAGCCAGTGCAGTGCAAATCCCCAAACACATGGTAGCTCTGCAGTGTGGCCATGATCGGGCAAAACAAAACAAATCCTACTCACGTGGTAGCTCTACGGCGTGGCCATGAAAAGGCGTGCAATACAATGCAAAACATGATGCAATAGTGTTCCACTAGCTAATTTAGACAAAGACCGGCGTACAATACAATTCAAAACATGATGCAATAGTGTTCCACTAGCTAATTTAGACAAAGATCGAGCAAAACCTGACTAAACTGGCAAACTGGCGTACTCAACCGGGCAAGATTGGGTAAAATAGACTTAGTTGGTCTAGTCAAATAGGTTGAATCGTCAAATTATACAAATTATGAAAATCAACTTAATAGTTAATACTAATTAATAGGCAACATTTCGGCAGGAAATGGGTTGGCTTGAAGTGGGTAAGAAAGGTCAAGACGGATCCGGGTTCGGATGGTAGCAATGCAACAAAGGCGCATACCAACAAAATACACCACAACTGTGGATCCTGTAAGTCTAGGGAGAAAGGAGGACAATTAAATGCGCGCTAAGTCCCATTGATTGACTTTTTTAACTTAAACAATTATCTAAGGCTGGGAAATTCAAAAGGTACATCTAAACAATAAAATTATACAGAGAGGCAGGTGCCTATGTAATGCACGTGAATTAGGCAAGTACAATGGGTTCAGATCAATACCAAGCTAAATAACATCCAAGGAACCATTACAAATTGCATTCCTAGGGCTTGGACTGCCATTGACAGGCTAGCACAACTCCATTCAACTCTGTGTCTTTAGGGTCCAACTGTCGGGGTTTAAGGGTCCCCTTGGTGCTCAGATGGTAATTGATAGTCCAAACCCTAAGTCCGCATACTCATGACATGGTCATGTGCCAAACAAGTCTCTAGACTAGTTCCGGGAGTGAACGTCAGATCAAACTATCACTACCCCTTAGTTTCAAGTCAAGGTGTATGGTGAGTCCAAGTTCTGGGCCAAATTCACCACTTATGGTCTATGATTTCTTCGGGGAAAGTCCAAGTTTGATTTCCACTAATTGGTCATTTAGGGGGGCAAGCAATGGCCCACAAAGTCCTCAAGAAAGTACCAAAGGTGGACAAGAAATGAGGGAGAAGAACCAAGTCAAAGTGGTCAAACAGTGGTCAATCGGACATTGAACACCAATGTAGTCGGCTGTTTGGTTTCTTCAGTCAGCTATTTTATTTGTTCTCTCGGACATTGACTATATCTGTTCAATTGGCTGTTTCTCTCGGCTGTTTGGCCTGGTTTCTACAACCCGCGAGGTGAACTTTAGGGATGTTTTTTTGGGGTTATCCTCCATCCAAAGGTGACTTTTGGGGATCTTTTGGCCATTGATTTGGTGGCCCATTGTGATCATTTTTAACCTATTCCACTAACCAAAACACCCATAAAAAGGGGAATTACAAAATTGAGCTAAATATGGGTTTCTAGCATGGTTTGAGCAAATCGAAGAGAATGAAACCAATGCAATGCGTACATATGATGGGATTCATAATGTGAACTTGCCCTGGGTCTTTTGAGCTCTCAAAAGCTTGGAAAACACTAAACTATCACAAATCCCCAATTTCCTACAAAAGGCAACTTGGAAATCAAAATCTAAGAAAGATTTTGCGGATTGAGTTGAAACTCAAGACTCATGGCTGAATTGGGTCCTAGAATTGAAATCTAGAAGATGGATGAAAGGGCTTACCTCTTGAGGTCCGAACAAAGCTCGAATCAATGGTGGGTAGATCGGTCGTTTGTGGATTTGTGTGAAAATGGGTCAGGAGAGAGGTTGGTGAGGCGACCGCGATGACGGACTTGGAGTTCTCAATGACGTCCAATCCAATGAGATTTGGAGGAGAGAAGGAAGAGGATGAAAGAAGAGTTGATGGTTGTTGTGTCGTGCAGAGGAAGGTAGAAGAAAAGATGCTCGTGGGTCTTGGTGGTTTATATAAGAACAATTGAAAAAAAAAAAAAAGACATTTGCATCACGCCACCTAACGAGCTAATTTTTCTCCGAAGTTGGGTCTTCTGGGCCTTATAAGGGTAAAGTCCGAGAACGAAAGTTTCTCAAAATTTCGTGCTCTTTCTAATGGGCCCTAGAACGACTCATTTCGAGTCTCTAAACGTAAACTCAACTTTTCTGAGAAAGATGACTATGTCCCCGGAAACGCTAAAGTTGGTCAAACGTCCACCAGACTGAACCATTTGCTTCTCCTACATGCAAAACCCATCAAACACTACCTCACAAGCCCAACTTCAACATTTTTCTTAAATTAAAAAAATACCCTTGGCTTTTCCCGAAATTCCCAATCAAGGTCTCTAAGGCACTGAATTGGGTATGAAGGCTCTCAAAACTTCCCGAAACTCTTTGGACACTATTCTAACACATAAACTTAGATAATTAACATCTAAACACTTAGAATTTAACAAACACAATTAATTTGTTTTAAGCACAGTAATTAGGGGTTTGGGTCTTACAACTGTTGATATTTCATCATAAAAAATCATGTCCGCATACTCCCCAACTAAACGGTGTGGCCGAATGGAAGAATTGACACATTTTTAGAATGTGTTTGGGCCTACCTCATTGAGTCCTTGGTTCCTCGTACTTTTTAGTGTGAAGCTGCACACATATCGCAATCCACTTGATCAATAGACTTCCAATCAAGCTATTGAATCAAGTTTCTCCTTTTGAATATTTATTTGGTTCCCCTCCCTCCTACTCACGTGTTTTTGGTTGCCCATGTTTTGTCCTTCTTCCTATTCATGAACGAACGAAACATTCTGTGTAGTCTGCGAAGTGTGTTTTTTTTTTTTTTTGGAATATAATGATGATCATAAGGGTTTTCTTTGCTGTGATCTTTAGACACGTTGTACTAGGATTTCTCGAAATGTAATTTTCCTTGAAGATGTACTAGTTTTTTTCACTTTCATCAGACACCAAAATCTCTCAAGTCTCATTACTTCCAATATTCCCTGATCCTACACCCTCTTCCGCACCATTACATGTTTATGCTCGTCATCCTACACCTCCTCCCATGGTTACACCAGGACCTCCTCCCTCTCAGCTGCTGGATTCTGCCCCACCTTTATCAGGTAACACTTCTGCTCCAGCTACTTTGCGACGATCCTCTCGACCTTCCTAACTTCCTGAGAGATATGGTTTCCCTTTGTTAGAACAAATAGACCCACAAGGCCCATGTACAATAGGCCCACCCCATTCTCATACATCACGTGGGATTAGTTGACCAATTTGTTTATATTACCTTTCCATGTATAAAAGATTGTATCATATATTCTTTATATTCTTTGCACATACATAAATTGTAAATGCCTTGATTAAGGCTAGTAGTCATTATAAATAAAGCAAGGAGTGATCGACAGGATCATCCAATATTCCAAAGTCTTCTTCTCTCATCCTAAAGTTCTGTAACTGACATGGTATCAGAGCCTTCTGATAAATCTCTCATTTTCTAGCTTTCCTCTTCGACTCTTTTGTCGAATCTTGGTGAAATAACAGTCATCGGCACCCTGCTTGTGATTGTTCGTGCATTTTTAACATAGTTTTTTCGTCAACATCTTGAAGTCTTATCACTGTGGCCCACCTCCGATCAGCGCAAGTTCATCAAGACATCAATCTATCTTGATTGACAGTTGATTCAGAGATTTGTGGATCTTTTTTTTGATTCAGCAGAGAATTCTGGGAAACGATTTGGGTTCTGGCAACCATTCTCGTCAGCAGTTTGGAGCAACTCATCAGGGGCCCACCTTTGATCAGCATAGAAGCTTCAGCATAGCAGACCATCTTGGTCGCCCACTCATCTTGGATTTCTTGGACATTTTTTCAGAATTTTTGACTCATCAGAGGTAGGATTTCTGATCGATTTAGTGGTTTCTTGTTTTGGTGCATAAGTTTTCATCAATTGCACACAACATCATGGATCTATAATCGTTTGAAGTGTAACTTGGTTTGCTTTGACGGAAAAAGGGATTACTGGACATCCAACAACTCTGATTGTTCATCAGATCATCTACTGGGCCCCACTTTCTCCTTTCGAACCAAGAAACAAGGTCGTCAGGCCTGTTTTTTTGTGAAAAAAAGGTCGACAGACCTGTTTTGCTGAGATCTGATCATCTAGGAACAACCAGAGATCTATTTGGGCCTGCTGCTCTGGCAATACAGCCTGGAGATACACCAAAATTTTTTCCCTAGGAAAGACCGATTCCGGATTTGAGATCAGATTCACATGGGAAATCCTTTTCTGCAGCATAATTTCTACTGTTCTTTGCTGATTGCCTTGTGCCAACCCCTAGAGTGGTCATCATGGACAAAAGTGAACATTCACTGGTTAAGTTAAATGGGACCAATTATACATCATGGGCCTTCCAATTTCAGATATACCTTAAAGGAAAAGAATTATGGGGTCATATTGATGGTACTGATCCAAAACCTTTAGAGGATGTAAAGGTAGTCTCCAAATGGGAAACCAAAGGCGCTCAAATAATGACTTGGCTTCTGGGGTCAGTGGATCCACAATACATCCTAAATCTTAGACCTTAGAAAACAACAAAAGGTATGTGGGACTATCTAAAACAGATATATCAACAGGAGAACTCCGCACGACGGTTCCACTTGGAACATGAGCTTTCTCAGTTTACTCAGGGGACAATGTCCATTCAAGAATATTACTCATTTTATTCGCTTATGGACGGACTATACTGAGATTATTTACTCCAGTCTACCTGATGCCTCGATTGCGGTGGTTCAAAACATTCATTCCACTAGTCAGAGGGATCTATTCTTGATGAAACTTAGATCTGAATTATTTGAACAAGTACGTTCAAATCTCATGAGCCGAGTGCCCCCTTGAACCCTCCCCCCCCGACCCACATCTATTGATTCTTGCTTGGGAGAGCTCCTTCGTGAGGAACAACATCTTACGACCCTAGCTGCTCTTCAACAAGCAATTTCCACCGGTCCAATGACTGCTGCCCATGTTGCATGTTCCAAACAACAAAATAGAGATATGACCAAAGTACAGTGTTATTGTTGTCAGAGGTATGGAGATGCTGCCGCAATAAAAAATGCCTGCTCTTACTGCGAACGCAAGGGCCATGTTCTAACTGAATGTCAGTGCCATGCTCAGGCTTCCTCTCAGAAGGCCAATCTGGCAACCCTGGATGCGTCTTCTTCTGCATTAAGTCATGCTGCCAATACAATGATGCCTTCTCAGCCTGCTTCTTCATCCTCTCTTACCCCTAAAAGGGTTCAATTGATGATCGTAAATCCCTTTTTTGCTCTTGGCCTCTCAGGTAAAACCAAAAATTCAAAATCTACCTAGTATCTGGATTCGAGGGCTTCCAATCATATGACCCACTCTTCTAATAATTTATTTCATTTAAAGCTTTATGATGGAAATCTCCGAATCAATACAGCAAATGGTGGCAGTATACCAATTACTGCCATCGGTGAGATCTCACATCCCTTACCTTTTGAGTTATGTTTTTTTCTTTCTCCTCAGTTATCTACCAATTTATTATCTGTTGGCCAAATAGTTGATAATCATTGTTCTGTCTCCTCCTCTCGTTCTGGTTGTGTTATACAGGATCAAGCATTAGGGAAGGTGATAGTGAAGGGGCCTAAGTGTGGCCGTCTTTTTCCACTACAACTATCTACACAGGATAGGACTTTGGTTGCCTATGCCTTGTTTTCTGCTTCTAGTTCAAATAAGAGTTAATTATGGCACAATAGATTAAGCCATCCTCATTCTCGTACTTTGTTGTCTTTTCTTAAATCTGATTTGCTACATGATAATAAATTTCCTCTTAAGGATGTTTCTTTTAATTGTTTTAGTTGTAAAATGAGCAAGAGCAAGACTCTTCCTTTTCTCATCAGTACCTCTTTATCATTGAAATGTTTCGATCTCGTTCATAGTGATGTATGGGGTATAGCACATTTCATATCACATTGTCATTTTAAATATTTTGTTACATTCATTGATGATTATAGTCGCTTTACATGGATTTATTTCTTGCATTCAAAATTTGAGGTGTTTGCTACTTTTAAAATTTTCTTAGCTTAAGTAGAAAATCACTTCTCCACGTCCATTAAAACACTTCACACAGATTCCGGTGGTGAATATGTTTTTAATGAGTTTCAAATTTTTGCAAAACAAAGAGATAATTTCTCAATAGTCATGTCCTTATACACCCCAACAAAATGGTGTGTCTGAGAGGCAAAACATACACCTTTTGGACACTTTTCGGACACTCCTCTTACAATCCTCCGTTCCACCAAAATTTTGGCCCGAAGCTCTGTTCACAGTAGTTCATGTTATAAATTGGCTACACTCACCTCGTATAAAGCATGAAACACCTTATTTTCGTTTATTTCATAAGCATCCTATTTATTCTCATCTGCATACTTTTGGGTGTGTATGTTTTGTTCTTCTTCCCCTAGTTAAACAAACAAAACTATCTGCTCAATCCTCTAAGTGTGCTTTTTTAGGTTATGTGAATGACCAGAAAGGATTTTTTTGTTATGACCCAAAGGTCAAAATTTATCCGTATTTCTCATAATGTTGTGTTTTTTGAAAATCAATATTTTTTCCAACATCATCTAGATCATGATACATCTACCGTGCTTTCACTTGTTCCTGACTTTGGTGATACTCCTGTTCCACCAACGGAAAATATCAAGCCTATACTTATGTATGAAAGGCGTAGACGGGAAAATACTATTGCACCTGAGCCTCCTGATATGTCATCTTCCTCGACACTTGACCCAGCACCTGCTCCAGACATCTCCCAGTCAGTCCCTCTTCGTTGATCATCTAGGATTTCCCGCCCACCTGATCGGTTTGGTTTCACCCATACATCCTTACTTGCTACTCTATCTTCTGTTCATATATCTAACCATTTTTCCCAAGCAGTGCAACATGAGTGTTGGTGTCAAGCCATGCAGGAAAAACTTGACGCACTCAAAGTAAATCACACATGGGATGTTGTTCAATGTCCTTCGTCCATCAAACCCATTGAATGTAAGTGGGTTTACTCTATCAAGCTCCATCCTAATGGTACTTTGGCCCGTTATAAGGCTCAGTTTGTGGCACTTGGCAACCGTCAGGAGTATGGTATTGACTATGATGTGACATTTGTTGCGGTCGCCAAGATGACAAATGTGCCTACAATTGTTGCTATTACAGCATCACGCTCATGGCCTCTTTATCAGATGGATGTAAAGAATGCCTTCCTCCACGGAGATCTTAAAGAGGAAGTGTATATGTGTCTTCCTCAAGGATATGATTTTACTTCTAAAAATGAGGTGGCACGGCTCCATCGCTCCTTGTATGGACTCACACAAGCACCCAGAGCTTGGTTTGAGAAATTTCGTTCTACTCTACTTCACCTTGGATTTGCACAAAGTCCTTATGATCCGTCACTATTCATGAGAAAAACTGCTCACGCTACCACTATTCTAGTATATGTGGATGATATCATCATCACGAGCACTCACAGTAACATGATCCGTAGTCTTTAAACCTCACTTCAAGCTGCATTCCATATGAAAGACCTGGGTCCATTAACATATTTCTTGGGACTTGAGGTACAAGTCTAGGAAGGGACTGTTTTTACATCAACATAAGTATGCTACTGACCTCATTGACCTTGCTGGCCTAAATGATGCCACCCCGGTGGACGTGGACACTCCATTAGAAGTCAACGTGAAGCTCATGAAGGATGATGGGAATCTCCTATCTGATCCCACCTACTACAGACGCTTAGTCAGCAGCCTGGTCTACTTGACCATCACTAGGCCAGACATCTCATATGCTGTGAATGTTGTTTGTCAATTCATGACAGCACCGCGACATCAGCATATGGTTGCTGTCAAACGGATCATTTGGTGCATTCTTGGTTCTCCGACACGAGGATTTCTTTTTTCCAGTTGGCACACCACTTACACTTAATGCTTATTCTGATGTCGACTGGGCAGGATGCCCGGATACTCGCAGATCCACCACGGGCTGGTGTATATATTTGGGTGATTCGCTCATTTCTTGGAAATGCAAAAAGCAAGAAAGGGTTCAAGATCTTCCACTGAATCCGAATATTGTGCTATGTCCTCTGCCTGTTCCGAGATCCTTTGGCTTCGTGGCTTACTTACAGATCTTGGTTTTCCTTATACCTCAGCTACCCCACTTCATGCGGACAATACTAGTTCCATTCGTATCACTGAGAATCCAGTTTTTCATGAACGTACAAAACATATTGTGATGCATTGTCATTTTATTCAAGATGAATATGATCGCTAGGTCATTAGTCTTCCACATGTTTCGAGTGAAATCCAACTTGCAGACATCTTCACCAAAGGACTGCCTCAGCCACGCCATGAGTTCCTGATTCGCAAATTACTACTGTTTGACCAGCATCAATTTGAGAGGGGATGTTAGCACAAATAGACCCACAAGGCCCATGTTCAATAGGCCCACAAGCCCATTATCATACATCACGTGGGATTAGTTGACCAATCTGTTTATATTACCTTTCCATGTATAAAAGATTGTATCATATATTCTTTATATTCTTTCTAAATACATAGATTGTAAATGCCTTGATTAAGGCTAGTAGTCATTATAAATAAAGCAAGGAGTGATCGACAAATCATCCAATATTCCAAGGTCTTCTTCTCTCATCCTAAAGTTCTGTAACTGACAACCTTTACTATTTACTAACATGGATTCTGTTTCCATTCCCTGTTCATATCCAAGGAACCTTGCTGGCAAAAGGCAATGGCTGAAGTGCTTCAGGCTCTTGAAGTTAACCGTACTTGGGATTTGGTCTGATTCACCTCCTCCGCTCCGGATCTGTTATTGGCAGTAAGTTGATTTATTCAATTGAAGTAAAGTTAGATGGAACACTTGATTGGTACAAAGCTTGCTTGGTAGCACAAGGTTTTAAACAAGAATATGGGGTAGATTATGAAGAAACCATTGTTCCAGTTGTCAAAATAACAAGTGTGAGGACTCTGTTGAGTATAACAGCTGTAAGGCATTGGCCTCTCTAGCAGATAGACGTGAAAAATGCTTTTCTCCATGGCGATCTCCTAGAAACTATTTACATATGTCCTCCACCTGGCTATCCTTGTACTCCTAAGATGGTTTGTCAACAAAAGAAATCTCTTTATGGTCTAAAAAAGGCTCCCCGTGCTTGGTTTGACAAGTTTCGCCAAGCCATCGTTAAAGCCGATTTTCATCAAAGTCAATAGTGATCACTCATTATCATACATCGATCTTCTAAAGTTTGCACCATCTTGCTGCTATATGTAAATGACATCATCATCAGTGGAAATGATGTGCTTGTTATCACTAATCTCAATCAATATCTCATGCAAACCTTTAGGGAGTTAACTTATTTCCTTGGACTGGAAATCACATGCACTCCACTGGGCATCTATGTTCATCAACGTAAGTATGTTGAGGATCTTTTATGAATCAATGGACCATGTGATGGTCGAACTACTCACCCACCAATGGAATTGAATGCCAAATTTGGGAAAAAGGATGGGGACTCCTCTTTCTGATGCCACATTATACCGACGCTTGGGTGGAAGTTTGATCTACCTCACCATGACTCGACCCGATACTGCATATGTTGTACAAGTGGTTAGTCAGTTTGTGGGAAATCCTCACAAAAATCACTTGTCTTCTATACATCACCTCCTTAGGTACATCATAGGAATTGTCAACAGAGGATTATTCTACTCATCTTTGTCTCCTCGACATCTTCAAGGATATGCCGATGCAGATTGGGCTGGTTGTCTTGATACTCGTTGTTCTACTATGGGTTGGTGTAAGGTCTTAGGGACTTTTGCCATATCATGGAAATGCAAAAGGCAATCTGCTATTTCCAAATCCTTGGCTGAAGCAAGACACCAGGCTATGTCTTTTGCTTCTAGTGAAGTTGTTTGGCTCCATTAACTTCTTCAGGAGTTTGGAGTCTTTTCTGGAGGGCCTCCACTGTTGTTCGTAAACAATACAAAAGTCCAGATTGCCAGTAATCGAGTGTTACATGAGCGGACAAAATACAAGTTGACTGCCACTTTATTTGTGAAAAGTTCATGTCAAGAATTCTACATCTCCCACATATATTTTATCTCGACTTTAGTTGGCAGATCTCTTTACAAAGGCTATGACAAAATCCCGTCATGACTTTCTCACCTCCAAATTAATGCTCCACTCCAGTACGCATCAATTTGAGGGGGAGTGTAGAGACAACGGGGACCCTCACAAATAAGTGGGCCTCCTCTACATGTGCGAAACACGTGTGACTATTACTAATCACATGTGCAATTGTAAATAGTCAAGCTTTCTATAATTTATTAGATTAGATTTTATTATAATTGTAAATAGGAGATGTAAATCAAGGATTAAATCACAAATCCCCAATTATAAATATACAATCAGTCGACCCTATTGGTGCACAGAATCATTCTATATTTCTCTCTTATTCCATTTTTCATATTCTGATGGTTGTTATTATCATCTTATACAAAAAGGTTTCGGACAACTTAGTAATCCGAAACTGAAAAACTAGTGAACTCTCTTGGAGAAGCCACACATAATATAGTTGAAATTTTAGAGTTACATCTTGACACAATTCCTTGTTCTAAATAATATAAAACCAATGGGTCAATGCAACCAGACCCGTGGCTCACTTGTGAAATTCAAAGAAGTCTAATATTTTGTTTCTTCTTTTATTTCCTTAATGAGTTGTAATTAGAATTAGCTTTCTCAATCCAGTGGAAGGCTTCATTTGGTTTTCTAGTTTGGTGAGGAGTGTTGGATTCTGGGGTTTGTTTCATATATGTATGAGCACTGTAAGACATCAGAGGTGGTTTTGAAGATTAATAAGATTTTCCCCTTCGTGACCTTTTCCCCCTTCATTTAAGGTTCTTAGAGTCCTAATTTCATACTTCGCCACTTCTGTCAGGGCTCTAGACAACTGCTTAAATAAATGTAGATCCGGGCGACCTATAGACCTATGAAACTGTTGACGAAAAACTACACATTTGGGAAAATTTTAAAATTATTAAAAAGTTGGCCAAGAAGTGCCAATTTATTCAAGATCATGCAGATGACTTGGTCGTTTGGTCTCCCAAAAATGCGTGTAAGCTTTTATACAAAATTTCCCTAAATCTGGAGTTTCTTCACTCCATTGTTTCGCGTATTCAGCCTCAAATATAAGAAGATTAGGTTTGAAATACATTCTCCCTAATTTTCTAGCAAGAACCCGTGAAACTATATGAAAAGATATGAAAGAGAAGTAGTGTCACGACCCAAATTCTGGGGCCCTGTCAGATCTCTGGATCGTGACAACTTGGTAATATTTACCAAATATTCATCAAATAATTCACATAAGCATTTAGCATTTAAATCAAATAATAATTTCATTTAATCAAATAGTTGTAAATACTCAAACTTTATTATGTTCTGTCTGCATCAATAATGTACTAAAACATAAATAATATTCCTAAGCAAAGGCTAATCCTTTTATCAACTAAATTATCTTTTCTCGTGCACTCTTGTCAGCCACGCATATTGAAATTCACGTGCTGATCATCGTTCCGCTCTGTCCCGCCCGCAGCTTGATTACCTGAAGGGGGTAACGCAACATCAGTACTACTGGTGAATGAATATTCTTAATTACACAATTCACATAAAATATAACATCACATGATTCAACAAGTCTAAATCAATAATTAAATATTATTTAGATTCGTTCACGCACAATCCGTGCCCATGCACATCACCACGCCTCAAAGGCCTTATCGTAACGACCCAAACCAATGCCCGGTGCAATATTGTCCTCTTTGGCTCATGGGCTACTTGACCAGAGGCCCTGGCCCAAGCGCATCCAATCTTGCCTCAAGCTTATCGTATACATGTATACCGGTCACCATGACCCTGTCTCATCAGACACGTCCACCAAGGACCAGCCATCAAAGTGGCTCATCACGTCCATTAAGGACCCGCCGCTATACCGGCCATCATGGCCCTAAGCCATCCATCATCCGGACACAAGTCCAACATATGAAACTCAAATATATTGTATCTCATAATTTTATATCAACTGTAAACATAAACAGCAATTAATAGAAATAAATACTCATGCATGGCAGCGTGGACCCAACCCTAACACCATTCAGATTGATCATTGCCCCCATCTAGGCATATTTAGCATTAATTGGTATAGGGTGTCCCATATTCAACATTAATTACTCACTGTCCATATAATCAATCACAATCTACATAATTGATTATAATCATGTAATTAATCATGATCTACAAAATTAATCATAACCATGTAATTAATCATGATCTACATAATAATCATAATCATGTAATTAATCATGATCTACATAATTAATCATAATCATGTAATTAATTACAGTCCATACAAATC
The DNA here is from genome assembly GCA_012931725.1 of Litsea cubeba. Taxonomy (NCBI): domain Eukaryota; kingdom Viridiplantae; phylum Streptophyta; class Magnoliopsida; order Laurales; family Lauraceae; genus Litsea; species Litsea cubeba. The sequence goes on along the minus strand of WHSA01001107.1, from coordinate 243,130 downwards.
TTGCACCATCTAAATAGTAAGGGTAAACTTGTAATTACATATATAGTTCAGGTTATTTTCCCAAACAGTTTCATCCAGAACATCTAGTATACTGCATCACGCCTGAACCTAGTGGCATAAAAATCCAGTGGGCCCCACTTGGCTATACCAAGATCAGCCATCTAGGTAGGTGTCGCCCAAGGCTAACACATCATTCCGACGAATTTGATTCATCATAGAATCATCCACTGGGGCACACAACATCAAAATACAGTATACAGCAATTCACGCCTACAACATATGGATTTCACTGTACAGTGGGCCCCACCATCTAAATTCATGATCAGTCAACTACACCTTGGTCGACTGATGACCCTTGAACAGATGTGTGATATGGATCAGTGATCTGATCAATAGGTGGGTCCCACAACTACAAACGACCTGTACAGTGATTTGGAGGATTTTCACGCCTGGGATTCTTTGAACACCTTGATCAGTGAGACCCACCGATCCAAAAATCAGATGTCCATCTACTCTTTGGTCGACCAAGTGTCCTCCACAAGATGTGGGGTCTTGATCCTTGATCAGATCATGTAGTGGGTCCCACAATCCTTAGACTACAAACTGTGTTAGTGACGACAGGCTTCAGAATTCCATCAAACGACTTCCTGTTTGATGGATTTGCCCTGTATTTGCATCCTACTGTCATTCATATCATCCCAATAGACATATAATCTTCTTCCATTGACAAAAACATAGAACTCACCTTAATACATAGTTTTAATTCAAAATTTCCAATCGTCTGAAACAACATTAATAAGTAATTAAGAAGATTCACTCACCTCTGATACACGATCGTCGTCTTTGACATCAACCGCTTTCTCCTCTTTCTCCTAATTTGCAATCCACAAGGCTCTCAGACTCTTCTCCAATGAATAGAATGTATCACAAAGGGGTCGTTGGTTCTCATATATAAAGGGAAAGATGGGAATTCTAATTACTTTCAAACTTTCTATTTAGAGTTGTTTTACAACTCTCTTCTTTCCCTAAACTCACTCACGTGGGATACTTTACAAGTCACAAGAGACATGGACTCTATTTCCATTATAACTTGGGCTCTACTATCATTATAACTTGGGCCAAGTTATACTAAAATACTACCTGGGCCAGACCAATCCTAGGCCCAAGTACTCAGGATATTACAAGTAGGTATAGATTGTTAGAATGTACAATCCACAAACCAGAAGCATTCAAGAGAGAGAGTTTGCAAGGTAATTTTCGTATAGAGCTTGTATTGACGATGGGTATTTGTAATACAATGTTGCCTAGTTTAACAGATCTAATTACAAGATTACAGTAGTGATTAAGGAAACTAATATCTACAATTAGATGTACAATCAAAAGACAACTCATATAATCTTTTGGCAAGATCTACTTGTGGGCTGGCCCAATACATGGGTTGTGGGCTGACCCATTAGGTCGAGCTGACCTATATCTTTACACCCCCTCTCAAGCTTTGGATGGGAGAATGTGACCATCGATAGCTTGGAAACTAGCTCCGAAAACCGAGATATGGAGTGGCTTTTGGTGAAAAAATCTGCAATTTGAGCAGCTGAGGAAATCTGGAAGAGCTTTATAGTACCACTCCGAACATGTTGACGAATGAAATGACAATCAACTTCAAGGTGTTTGGATCGTTCATGAAAGACATCATTTGTGGCCAGTTTCCGTGCACTTTCACTATCCGTAAAGAGAGGGGTAGATTTAGGGACTTGAACTCCCAAATCTCGAAGCAACCAGCGAAGCCAAATAATTACGGTAGTAGTATGAGACACGGCACGATATTCAGCTTCAGTTGATGATCGTGAGACAACTTCCTGTTTCTTGCTTTTCCAAGAGATGAGAGAAGAGCCAAGAAAAATAGAGAAACCAGTAGTGGAGCGTCGATCATTGACATCTCCTGCCCAGTCGGAATCAGAATAGCCATGCAGATTAAGATTCTGACTGGAGGAAAGAAGGAGGGCGCGGTTGGAACTTCCTTGTAGGTATCTCAGTATGCGCAAGACAGCAGCCCAGTGAATATGAGTGGGTTGCGCAACAAATTGGCTGACCACATGTACCGCATAAGCAATATCTGGTCTAGTAATGGTAAGATAAACCAAGCTGCCAACCACCTCACGATAACGAGTTGGATCAGAAAGTAGATCTCCATCAGTAGTTCGAAGCTTCAGATTATGTTCGATTGGAGTTGAAACAGGCTTACGATCTGTGAGTCCAGCTCGTTGGAGAACATCATTGCAATATTTTGTTTGTGACAGAAGATAGCCTTCGGGAGAGTAAGCAACCTCAAGGCCCAGAAAGTACCGCAGATGGCCCAAATCTTTCATCTCAAACTGTCGATGCAGAAAACGCTTCAAAGATAGAATACCAGGAGCATCATTGCCAGTGATAATCATATCATCGACATATAGTAACAAGAAAACACATCCAGATCGCGAGTAGCGAGTGAAGAGAGCGGAGTCATGAGCACTCTGAGAGAAACCAATGCTGATAATACTGGTGCTAAACCGTTCAAACCAAGCACGAGGGGCTTGTTTGAGTCCATACAAGGCTCGTTTGAGACGACACACATAATGAGGAGGTCGCACGACACCTGGAGGAGGATGCATATAGATTTCTTCCTGAAGGAATCCATTCAAAAATGCATTCTTAACATCAAGCTGATAGAGAGGCCAATGTCTAGCAGCAGCAACCGAGATGAAAGTACGGACAATGGTCATCTTAGCAATTGGGGCAAAAAGTCTCCTCATAATCTACCACATATTCTTGTGTGTAGCCTTTGGCAACCATGCGAGCCTTGAACCGATCAACATATCCATCAGATTTGGTCTTGATCTTAAATATTCATTTGCAGCCGATAGCCCGTTTCCCAGAGGGAAGAGGAACAAGGTCCCATGTTTGAGTTTTTTGCAGAGCCACAAGTTCTTCTGCGATGGCAGATCTCCAGTTCGGATGAGTAATGGCCTCCTTGTAGGATTGTGGTTCTGCCAAAGTATGAATTGCTGCAAGGAAGGACTTATACGATGGAGAAAAATGATCAGTACAAACAAAGCCAAACCGGGAGGGCGGGATTCTGGTGCGCAAGGGATACCTTCGATGTTGAGGAGAATCCTGCACATTTGGAGCAGAGGTGATAGGCCCATGGTCAGAAGGAGGAGGTGGTGCTGCAGATTCCGAAGGAGCAGACGGAGTTTTAGGCCGACGATGATATACCTGCAGGGGTGGAGGAGAAGGGGTATCAGAGGGAAATAGGTCTGGAAATGGGTCAAGAGGATAAACCGGAGGTTGCTCAGGAGAAGAGGATGCAGCAGGTAATGTGTAGAAAGGTATATGTTCCAAGAAAGTGACATTACGAGAGACCCGTAACTTATTGGTTTTAGGATCATAGCAGCGATAGCCTTTTGTTCGATGCCATACCCTAAAAAAACACAGACAGTGGATTTTGGGGAAAGTTTGGTTCTCTCATTGTCATGTAACAGAACAAAACAGGTGCAGCCAAATACTTTGAGATAGGACAAGTCTGGTTTACAGGAGAACAATTTTTCATATGGAGAGGTGCCAGATAAGACAGTGGATGGTGTTCTGTTAATCAGATAGGTTGCAGTCAGGACTGCTTCCCCCCAGAATTGCAGAGGAACATGTGAGGAGTAAATCAAGGATCTAGCAGTTTCTAGGATATGTCTGTGTTTCCGTTCTGCTACTCCATTCTGCTGTGGTGTGGCAGAACAGGATAATTGAGCTAGAGTCCCTTGACTGGTCAGGTAAGAACGAAATTTGTGGGACATGTATTCTCCCCCGGAGTCAGACCTAAATATTTTAATCCTCGTGTCAAATTGAGTGGAAACCATGGTGGAGAAAGCAGTGTAGATAGTGTACAACTCAGAACGATTTTTCATCAAATACAACCATGTATATCTAGTGAAATCATCAATAAACAACACATAATAAATCGAACCGCCCTTCGTTGGCTGAGAGGCAGGTCCCCAGACATCAGAATGCACCAAAGCAAAAGGAGCAGTAGTAAAAGAAGTGCTTTTATTATAAGGGAACGCATGTTGTTTACCAAACTGGCAACCAAAACAAGTAGAAATGTCTGATACAGAAATGTTTCCGAAAACACCACTAATAAATAAAGACTTCATTTTATTTAAAGATAAATGGCCTAAACGAGAGTGCGAAAGAGCAAAGGGTGATGTAGATGAGACAAGGGCAGCAGGGGAGATGCTGGATGATGGAAGGTGCAGTGAGCGGAGATAGTAAAGTCCTCCTGACCTAAGGCCGGTCCCAATCTGTCTCCCGGTGCGCGGATCCTGCACGGAACAGCCAGTTGAAGAAAATGAGACAAGAAATCCAGAAGAAGTCAATTGGCTAACAGAAATTAAGTTGATAGAAAGGTGGGGAACACACAAAACATTAGTGAGAGAGATCAACTTATTTGAAACGGAGCCAATAAGTGAGACTGGTAGAGGAGTGGCATCTGCAGTATGGATGGTGAGAGAGCTAGCAGGAGTATAACAATTATGAAGTTTGGAAACATCATTTGTCATATGATAAGATGCACCAGAATCAAAAATCCAGGTAGTATCAAGTGTACCTGAAGGACCAGAAATGGTCATGGCAGAACCAGAGGCTGAGGGGGTAGCAGAACCAGTGGAGGAAGCCAGAAATAACTGTTGTATGCGCTCATCAACCACAGCCTGGATCTGAGAGGCAAGATCTACTTGTGGTGGCACAAAACTATCATCTTCAGTAACATTGGCAGCATAGGATCGATGTGAAGAAGATTGCAAGGGACCATTGGTGGGATGGTGAACAGATTGTTTGTTCTTGTTGATTGGTCTTTGAGGTCTGGTGGGGCAGTCCCGTTTCCAGTGTCCTTTCTTCTTACAATAATTGCAAAAGTCATTGGTACCAGAAGGAAAAGAGCGACCATTCTGTGAGGTACTAACATTTGCTGACAGTACATGTGTGGGCTCCACATGTTTCTTCCTTGTAAGAGAAAGCTGAGTCTGTTCTTCTGCTAGAAGTTCTGAGAGTGCCGTATCAACGAAAGGCAGTGGTGACCGATGTAATAAGAGACCGCGAACATGTTCAAAGTCAGGGCGGAGCGCCATAAGAAACTGAACCAGGCGAGTCTGTTGCCGATAGACTTCGAAGGTATGGACATCATCAGTGGTTTTAAAAGTAGGTTCCATTAGAGACAGTTGATCCCATAAAGCAGTCATTTTGATAAAAAAGTCATGAATGGAGTCATTTCCTTGATCAGCATTTTTGATTTCCCATTCTAACTGATATCGGCGAGCAGCATTGGACTGAGTATACAATTTAGCTAAATAATCCCAAGCATCCTTAGGATAATTGAATTTAGCCAATTGGTTGCCAATAGATGGATTGACCGAATTGGCAATCCAAGAGTTTATCTTCCCTACTGAAGCTTCCCATTCCTCAAATGTGGTGTCTTTACTATCTGGTGTAGGGATCTGTTTAGCAATATATTTCCATAGTTTTTGTCCTTTGAGGAAATTTTGCATTAGATGGGACCAATAGGGATAATTTGTCCCATCGAGTATAACATTAATCCCCAAAGTGCGATCAGAAGACATCTCAACCAAAAATCGCACAGATATGAAGTAAAAGCGCAGAAGAAATTTGAACAAGATGCTCACAGATTGTATAGATGGGAAAACCAGGCCCAGAAACCAAGTCAGATCTGAAATCCAACCACAAAAACTAACCTGATCTGAAAATTCCAAGGAATTAGGTCCAGGCTACCTTGAATCTGAGCACAGATCAATGCTATGGGGCCCACTGGTTGATCAGATGGAAGATCACGGTCACAGATTGTAATCAAAACAGAAAATGCCAAAAAAATGGTCCAGGCGACCTTGAATCTGAGCACAGGTATGATCTGTGGGGCCCACTGGATGATCAAAAGGAAGATCAGATCACATAGGGATCTCTGTCTCAAAAATCCGAAACACCTCTAACTGGAATTTCGAAGAAAGCTTGAGAACTCAGAATTTTGAACGGTCTTGATGAAATCTATTTGCACAAAGAAGACAAGTGCAGATGGGAGAGAAAGGCCTACCTCAGATGATCAGAAAATCTCCAAAAATTGTTCAGAATTCCTAGGATAATTGATCGACCAGAATGGAGAGTTTTCGCTGATGCAAGGTGATCAACAGGTGGGCCACCTTTGATCACAGTAGTGTGTAGTGCTTCTCACAGCCGGAAAAAAAGACAGAACTCCTCTTATCAGATGACCAGGGCTCCTCTTATGCTTGAAGGATCAGATTGGGCTCTGATACCATGTTAGAATGTACAATCCACAAACCAGAAGCATTCAAGAGAGAGAGTTTGCAAGGTAATTTTCGTATAGAGCTTGTATTGACGATGGGTATTTGTAATACAATGTTGCCTAGTTTAACAGATCTAATTACAAGATTACAGTAGTGATTAAGGAAACTAATATCTACAATTAGATGTACAATCAAAAGACAACTCATATAATCTTTTGGCAAGATCTACTTGTGGGCTGGCCCAATACATGGGTTGTGGGCTGACCCATTAGGTCGAGCTGACCTATATCTTTACATAGATGTCCATCCAAAAAGAAAAAGAGACATCGTTTCCATTGACAATACTTTATTTATATAGGACAGAAATGTGACAGCTATATTGATGATGCAAATCAAATGCTTTCTTGGACCGTTTTAACTGAACACTGGTATTTTTCCATCCCAACTGATAAGTATTGGGCTACTAAGTATCATATTTGCCCGTATAACCCATCTAAGTGGGTTCTCACGTAGTTGGATGTTTCTTAGAATTTAAGCATTGAAATGATAATCATTCTTTAATAAACAATCTTGACTCTCCAAAATTACACACAATCTTTTGAATGGTTTGAGTTCTGTGATGGCCTATGAATGGTGTGGACTTAATTGGAAGATGAGATAACTTGTATTCATAAGAAATATGTTGCACTACAATTATGTTGCCATCGGTGCACATAATCATTCCTCATTGGGGATCATATTAATATAAGCCTTTTGTTTTTATTTTGGCCTATATCATTTAACTTTTTGTTCCATCTAAAAAAATAGAATCAGGCTTTTGTTGTCAACCATTCTATTTTGTGAAATTACAATCGACCTTTTCCAGAAAAGATTTTAACTCTATGGAAGAAATATGCCTTCAGGTCGCGAGGGTCCTCTTGTTCATTTTCTTCTTTATCCACATGTACGTTCATTTTGATCAGGTAAATGGCTACCTAACTGTGCATCTATCCATATGTTTTGCTTTGGTTTCCAATGAGTTTTGGGTTTGGTGGTTTATTGTCATTGTTCGTATATTTTTTAGTCTAACCCAATCGGTGTTAATTAACAAGTTTCTTCTTATTATTTTTTTTTATCTTTATTTTTTCTTGTCATGATGATCCTTTGCTCATATCTTGATCTGGCTTAGTTGCTTATTTATCTATTTGTTTTTCTTGTTATTGTTCCTTGGTTGTCATGTATTTATGAATGGTCTTTGTTTGCATTTTAGAGTCTAAATTGAGCCAACTCAAACGCTTTTTCCTATGGTCAAGTTCTAAATGATCTGCTTTGTTCAATAAGAAATTTTCATGCCTATGGTTTTACATCCCACATTTGGAAGGAAGTAAAACCATTAATTGAGCACCTCTCCACTTTCCAAAGAAACGGAAAAAATTTCGTAATTTTCTGACAAAAATCCAACTATTTTAGGATATGTTTAAAGGTCCCTTTAATCAGTAATAATGTAGGCGGGACATTTTTCCAGCCAACAAGAATCATTGTTTCGAAATAATTAAAGGAATCGTTATAAAAGAGAAGATGCTTTGGATCATGAGGTAGAGATGGGTGGGAAGACAATGGTGTTGATCAATCCTTTGAATTAAGGGTGGCGCTCAAGTATATGATTTGGATATCAAAGGATGTTTCCATATCAGAGGAAAAAGGGAGTAATTGGATTCCTGATTTATTAGATCGTTTTGGGGAAGGAATTTTTTTGATTGAGGTGTTTACATGAGTAGAATGGCAAGTGGAATTGTCAGAATTTGGAATCTAGGTATTGTAATTGTAACTCTGAAGCTTTAAAGATTTTGGACTTTCTTGTTTTAGTAAAATGACAAAACATATAAAAGGAAGGATTACCATTTGTTTTGATAACTAATTAGGGGAAGAAGTGTTAGTATTGTTACCTAGTTGAAGGGGATGCTGCGAGATCCCAAAAGCGCCCTGGTTGACCATGCGTGGTCTCTGTGAAGTTAGATTGGCATGGAATAGTACAAGACTGGTATAGACTCTCACACATTAGCTCAACTAAAAATACATGTAGGAACCTATTTCTTCATTTTTTCCTTCGAGTTTGAAAATAAAAGGGACAGATATCAATATGGTACCCGAAACAAATTCTCATACTCATTAATATGGGTCATGGGAACAGTCAATCTTAATATAGTGGTCAACAACACGAGATTGATGATCAATCCTATATGGGACTCACCAGTCTATGATAATGAAGCTGGAGTTCTTGATAATGTTAGGTATTCTATCAATTTAGTTTCCATAATTATCCAGGAAGAAGTGGAGGTTGTGGTGGTGATGATGAAGATTGGTTGAACCTAGCTTCAAACTTTTTTTATCGATAACAGAAAATTATATTAATGAGAAATAGATACAGAAACAATGACAGCAACAAAACTTGGTATAAGAGCCTTATACCCTACAATACCAAAACCAAAAACCCACACAAAAACCAAAAATTTCATTGAATAAAGGCTATGAAAGGAATGCTCCTATCCACTCCTTGCTGTGCTAGAGCATCGGCCATAGAGTTAGCCGACCTCACACCATGCTTGGATTCAACTTGGCCAAGAGAAGAAATGTCACGACCCAAATCCTGGGGCCCTGTCAGATCTCTGGATCGTGATAAACTTTGGTAATATTTACCAGACATTAGTCAAATAATTCACATAAGCATTTGGCATTTATTATCAAATAATAATTTCATTTAATCAAATAGTTGTAACTACTCAAACTTTACTATGTTCGGTCTGCATCAATAATGTACTAAAACATTAAATAATATCCCTAAACCAGGCTAATCCCTTTATCTACTAAATTATCTTTTCTCGTGCACTCTTGTCAGCCACGCATATTGAAATTCACGTGCTGATCATCGTTCCGCTCTGTCCCGCCCGCAGCTTGATTACCTGAAGGGGGTAACACAACATCAGTACTACTGGTGAATGAATATTCCTAATTACACAAATCACATAAAATATAACATCACATGATTTAACAAGTCTAAATCAATAATTAAATATTATTTAGATTCTTTCACACACAATCCGTGCCCATGCACATCACCACGCCTCAAAGGCCTTATCGTATACATGTATACCGGTCACCATGACCCTGTCTCATCAGACACGTCCACTAAGGACCAGCCATCAAAGTGGCCCATCACGTCCATTAAGGACCCGCCGCTATAACGGCCATCATGGCCCGAAGCCATCCATCATCCGGACACAAGTCCAACATATGAAACCCAAATACATTATATCTCATAATTATATACCAACCGAAACATAAACAGCAATTAATATAAATAAGTGCACATGCATGGCAGCGTGGACCCAACCCTAACACCATTCAGATTGATCATTGCCCCCATCTAAGCATATTTGGCATTGATTGGTATAGGGGTGTCCCATATTCAACATTAATTACTCACTGTCTGTATAATTAATCACAATCTACATAATTAATTATAATCATGTAATTAATCATGATCTACATAATTAATCACAATCATGTAATTGATCACAGTCCATACAAATCTTGATCCATCTAGGTAGTAAGGTTAAACTTGTAATTACATACACAGTTCAGATTTATTTCCCTCAACTAGTTTCATCCCAGAACATATAAAAGATACTATCTCACGCCTGAATATAATGGCATAAAAATCCAGTGGGTCCCACTGGATGTAATCAAGATCAGCCATCTAGGTATGGGTCGCCCAAGACTGGTGCACACTGCCAAGGGATCTGATCCACTATTTGATCATTTACTGGGGTCCACAAACCCAAAACAAATTCCACAATAAAGGACGCCTGAAATTTCTTGAATTCCCTGGATAGTGGGTCCCACTGGTCCAACCTCCAGATGATCAACTACACAAGGGTCGACCATGTGTCCCCTTTAGGATGTGTGGTTCTGATTCCAAATCAAACCACATCGTGGGGTCCACAAATCAAAAACGACAATCTGCTGATTTGTCTTCAATTCACGCCTGAAATCTTTTGAACACATTGATCAGTGGGTCCCACTGATTCAAATCTTAGATGTCCATCTACACAATGGTCGACCACAACTCCTCTCACAGATGTGGGGTCTTGATCACTAATTAGATCAATAGATGGGTCCCACAACTCCTTTATATCAATCTGTGTCATTGTCGACAGGCCTCTGGGTTCTGTATATTGCACAAAAACTCAACAATTCAAGGAGAAACAAGAGTTATCAAATCCCTAGCATTATACTCTTCACAGTTGAGATGATATCAGACCCAAGACCAAGAGTTTGTGTAACCCATAGATACAGGACCCATTACTGTAACTGCATAATTTCAATTCAACAGATTCATGCACCAACATCAATCTTCTGATTAAAGCATCTAGGTATTTAGGAAGATCCACTCACCTCTGATACACAATTGTCTCCTTTGACATCAACAGCTTTCTCCTTCTTCTCCTAATTTGCAATCCACAAGATTCTCAGACTCTTCTCCAATGAATAGAATATATCACAAAGGGTCGTTGGTTCTCATATATAAAGGGAAAGATGGGAATTCCAATCACTTTCAAACTTTCCATTTAGAGTTGTTTTACAACTCTCTTCTTTCCCAATCTCTCTCTCTCACGTGGGATACTTGCAAGTTTATTAAAAATCTAGGACTTCTACTTCCAATAAAACTTGGGTCAGTACTATGACTAAGATACTACCTGGGCCAGACCAATCCTAGGCCCAAGTACTCAGGATATTACAAGAAAGAAACTTAATTTCCGAAAAAAGAAAATGAAACCTCCAAGGACCCTCCATGGAGGAGATCCAAGAGATCTCAACAATCAACCTATCTGGAAAGGAGAAGAATAACTGAAGAGCTTCTAAAATGGCCATCACCTCGGTTTTATTTGACTCCTTGACGCCCACGTTCTTGGAGAAATTAAGCAACACATGACCTTTATCCTCCCTGAGCCCATCTCCAATACCTGTCGGCCTGGTTTTCTGCCCACTTAGAAAACCTCCAGATCTCAGCCGAAAGAAGATCACTATAACCCGTCCTTGTACCATTGAAAATTCTATCATTTCTTTTACAAATGTACCATGCTATAGCGAATAGGAATTAGTCTCCAAAGGACAGAAACTCCAAGCCAACTAACATACCAACCAAGGAACCTAATAAGCGCCATGACAAGCTCCATCTCATGACGAAGTCTCTCCACAAAGAAGAAACTTTACGATGAAAAAATAGGTGATCAACAGAGAACAGACTCCCTACCTTCCCCACATAAAGAGCACAAATCTAAAATCGTCTCTGAAGTCAAACCACTCTTAACATTGTCCACATTAGAAACCTTCTAAGCTAGCTTCAAATTTGATGTGATATTGAAAAATTGATTGCCTCTACTTGAAACCTTAGATATGAATAGATCTAAGGTTTTCTCTAACTATGTCATGAGAAGAAAGGGAAAACGAGAGACATAAGAGGGAAAGAAAACAAATTGAGAGAGATCATAGAAGGATGGTCATCCCAATTGGGTTGGGAGATCAGTGCCATACCATTATTTTACTAATTTCTGAAATTACATAATAGTCCCTGAATATTCTAATATTTAAATTAAGGTCCCTGACTAACTCCAAAATTATTATGAATAAGTCCCTCTGACTTATAACAAACAACCCCTCCCCCCCCTCTCAAGCTGTAGCATAGATGTTTACTCTGCCGAGCTTCGACAAAACATGATGCAACTTTGCTTTATAGGCTTTAGTGAGAAAATCGACCAACTGATCATCAGTACTAACTTGTATCAATAACACATCCTCCTTTTCAATTTTTTCCCTGATGAAATGACAGTCAACTTCCACATGTTTTGTTTTGTTTTTTCATGGTAAACATGATTATTGGAAAGTGTGATTGCTGAAATATTATCAGAATAAACATTCATCGGACCACCTTTCTTGAAACCTAACTCTTCCAACAAGATTCCGAGCCGTAATATTTCACAACATCGGTGAGCCACAAGCCTGTTTCTTGCTTTTCCACAAGACTAGATTTCCTCCAACCATTGTACAATATCCTATTGTAGACTTTCTATCTGTCAATGATCCAACCCAATCAACATCAATGTACGCAATGGCCTTTGCATGCCCATATGACTGATATAAGATTCCTTGACCTGGGGATCCTTTTAAATATCTAAGAATTCTATGCACAATAGGTAAATGATCAGTCTTGGGAGAATGCATAAATTGATTAACCAGGCTAACAACATATGAGATGTCGGGTCTTGTGATTGTAAGATAAATGAGCTTCCGTACTAATCTCTGATACATTCTCTTATCTTGAAGCAATTCTCCACATTCTAAGTGTAGGTTGTGATTTTTTTCTATTGGAGTGTCTGCTGGCTTCGCACCTAGCTTCTCGGTTTCTTCAAGAAGGTCAAGAACATACTTCCGTTGTGATATGACAATTCCAGTTTTTGACCTTGCATCTTCAATTCCCAAGAAATATTTTAATCATCCCAGACCCTTGATCTCAAATTCCATGCGTTGAAAATCTTTTAGTTTGGGAATTTCATCAACATCATTTCTTGTGACAGCAATGTCATCAACATACACCACAAGTATGACCACCTTCATATTCCCCCTTTAAAAAAAAAAAAAAAAAAAAAGAAAAAAAAAACAGTTTGATCTGCGTAACACCTTTGGAATCCATACTTCAGCACAGCTCTACTAAACCTTTCAACCCATGGTCGGGTTGATTGTTTCAGTCCATATAAGGAATTTTTGAGGAAAAAAAAAACATTTTCATCATGTCCTCTGACGACAAACCCAGGTGGAGAATTCATATAAAATTCTTCCTTCAAATCCCCATGTAGGAATGCATTTTTGACATCTAGTTGGTACAATGGCCAATAAAAATTTGTTGCGAGGGATAATATTACTCGGTTAGAAGTTTTTTTTGCAACTGTTGAAAAGATTTTAAAGTAATCAACCCCATACGATTGAGTAAAACCTTTTGCAACAAGTCTTGCTTTATACCTTGTACCATTTGGATTGTACTTTAAGATGAACACCCACTTACAACCAGCAGTGCCCTTTCCTTCTGGAAGAGTAGCCAATTCCCATGTATTATATTTTTCCAATGCTTTCGTTTCTTCCACCATTGCCTCCCTCCATTTGGGTTAAGTCGAGGCTTTTGACACATGTTTAGGTATGTAAGCAGTTGCAAGTTTTGAAATAAATGTCTGATAGAGAGGTGACAAATGATTACAAGACACAAAATTTTGAATGGGATGGCGGGTGATGCAATATCTTTTTCATTTTCGCAATGCAATAGGAAGATCTAACTCAGTAGAGGGATTACCTGAATGGGAAAAGCTTCAGACTGAGATTGATGTTGAGAGCAATGGTCTAGTTGCCTTTCTTTTCCCGAAATAAACTTGCAGGTGTCTCTAGAGTTTTCCAATAGCGTCACCTTCCTCTCTGGAGCTTTAGATTCATTACCATCTCCTAATGCAGATATCTAGTATGCTGGATTAGTTGATGGAGAGTTAGAGTCAACAAGAGGTACATTCTCTTTTTCACTCTCTTCTGGTAGTAGTTCCTTACTAGCTAATGAGTAAAATGAGATTTCTTCATGGAAACTAACATCCATTGTTACAAAGAGAGACAACCCTTTAGTCCAGGAGAATAGCACTTATAACCTTTTTGGGAACTATGATACCCCACAAATATACACTTGATTGCCTTTGGGTCCAACTTATCTCTTTCGTGCTTAGGAATATGAACAAAACAGGTGCAACCAAATATTTTTGGCGGAACTTGGAGCGATGTTGTATTGGGACTCTAAGGTTTCTATGGGACTCTTTCGTCCTAACGTTTTTGAAGGCATTTATGTATTAAGTATGCCGATGTTAGAACTCCATCCGACCAAAACCATTTTGGAACATTCATCTCAAAGAGGAGCTTGTGTGACTTCCAATAGATGTCTATTATTACGTTCCGCAACATCATTCTGCTCTGGTGTAAATGCACATGAGGTTTGAGATTCAATCCCATTTTTCAGCAAAATAATTCTGAATGTCATTACTCATTAGAGATGTACTCTCCTCCATTGTCAGACCAAAAGGGTCGTAACTCTTTTGTCAAATTTAATTGTAATCATTTTATGATATGTTTTAAAGGTATGTAAGACATCATCTTTATACTTCAGAAGATACACCTACATCACTCTAGTTGCATCATCAATAAAAGTCACAAAATACTGAAAACATGAACAAATGTAACAGGAGCATGCCAGACATCAGAATGAATCAGATCAAATGGATAAGTACTGCTTTTATTAATATTAAAAGACCACCGATCTTTTATTGTTAGCTAACTGACAAGCAACACATTTCAAACTATTCACATGTTTATTTGCAAGATTCAGAAAAGAAATATTCCTAAGACACTGCACCTGCGCATGACCAAGGCGACGATGCCATGGAGATATTTTATTCTTATCATTAACTTCGGTCTATAACGCTCTTGACTCTATGTTCTTCCAGTCTAAGGTGTCTCATTACTCTCACTACTGCCACCAATCTTCTGCCCCGTTCTTATATCCCGAAACACACAGTAAGAAGGATAAGAGGTAACACAACAATTGAGATTCTTGGTCAGTGCACTACCCGATAGAAGATTGTAAGAAAACCTCGGGACATGTAGAATGAAGGGTAAGGATAGGTTGGGTAAGACCAGACAGTTCCTTTCCCAGCCTTGTGGTTATAAGAACCATCAGCAGTTTTCACCCTCCCATTAGTAGTAGGAAAATAGGATTGAAACTTAGAACGTATACCTGCCACATGGTCAGTCGCCCCTGAATCAATCACCCAAGTAGATGGAGATTCAGAGGAAGCAAATGCAGTAGGATCATGGGAAGAAGTCATAGAAAGTGAAGAATCTTGAGTTGCACCCTCTAATGCAGCCAATCACTGACGAAGATTTGTGAGCTCATCCTTCCAATTCTGTGAGTCAGCTTTGAAACTTGTCTCTTCTTCATTGGAACCAGTAGAGTGTTCCACGTCCTCTGGTGATGTAGAAACATTTCTTGGCCTGCCATTCAAGTCCCAACAATTTTCCCTAGTATGTTTGTATCTCCCACAGTGAGCACAAAAAAGTTTGTTACGACTGTCGCGATAAGGATTAGTTTGTACACCATAACCCCATCCAGCATTGGATGCTGGTCCACGACCACAACCACTATTGCCGCCATTACGTCCACCTCCACAATTATTTCCATGACCACGCCCTTGGCCTCCACGACTTTAAACACTATATCCTGTATTTGGCACTTCGTTACCCACATTATTGTTTGCAAGAGCGGTTCTTGATAAGTGCTTAATTGTTTGCAATCTAAGCCCTAATATTTGATTCATCTTGTGCTAGTCATAGTTATTTTATTTGATTTTACATAGTTTTGTTAATTTTTATGCTAAGGTCAAAAGGAGCAAAAAGAGAGGAATTAATGAAAAATGGTCATGGTGGGTCCCATCCAAGCTATTCCAGATTTCATGACTAATTTCTAGTTCTTTGGGAACTTACAATTCAAAGAAGGAAAGAATTAGAGAAAGAAATTCTAATCAAAGAAGAAAAGTGAAAGAAAGAAGGAAAGAAGAAACCCAATCTAGGGTTACACGCCCAAAGGGGGCCCACATCTATTACAAATAGAAGAATTTCAGAAATTAGAAGTCTTATTCAAGTTAGAAGTGGAGTTCAAGAATGGAGAAAAACAAGGAGAGAAAGAAAGGAAAATTTGGAGCAAGAGTTCAAGTCAAGATAGTAGTCCTAAAAGAGGGGTCCCACACTTATGTTACACGCATCAAATAAGGCCCACTTTTATGTCAAAAGTTCAGATTTAATTCCTTGCAATTAATCTCAGATTTGTGGGTCCATGTGAATAAGTTTCTAGAAGATACAAGTGGGACCAGATTTAGAAAGTCTTGCTAAAACAAGAAAGAAGACTCCTACTTCAATCTAATTAGGAAGCAGAATTTTAAAGAAAGTTGGAGACCTATTTCTACAAGGGAACTAAGTACTAAGAGTGTTGTTTTCAAGACTTTAGTACACGTCCAGCCATACTACCAGCCATAAAACATCACACAAACCATCCACAAATCAGCTACCATCATCCACAAACCCTAGCAGCCGTACAACACTATTGGGAGCACCTTTGGAGCATCTTTTGGAGAGCTTTCAGAGCGAGGAAAAGGAGAAAAGCTGCTGGCCATCCACTACTTCACCATCATCTTCTAGTTTTCTTCTTATGACTCTACTTTCTAGTTTATTTTTCATTAAAGACATGAGTAGCTAATTTTTTTAGGGCTAGGGTGTAATTGAAACCCTAGCCTAGTTCTATGTAGTCTCTTTTGGCGTCTTTTAATTCAGATTTCAGTTTTGTTGGTTGAGATTCTAAACCTTGTTATTAATTGATGAGTTGCGTATATGCCATGCCAACCATGTGATGTTCAATTAATTTTAAGAGTAGCTAACTTAATTTTGATTGATCTTGATGTTATGCTTCTAGGGTTTCGAACCATGAATAATCTAAGTATATGCAATGCTTAGACTCGTGCATTTACCTTTCCCATTGTTTTTATGCATTATGTTTGTTTTGACTAGGACATATGCCATGCTTAGTTTTTGCATCATAATGAGCAATTCATGCAGTATGCTACTTATGAATTAGGTTAGGGGAATAATAATCTAGACGCATATGCCATGGTCTAGGTTGATAGATGTCACTAATAAAATCTGAATTTTTGATTAAAAGATAATAAGGGACATGCATAGGATTGGTTAGGGGAGTAGATGAAACCCTAGTTCATTCATTATTACTGTTTTTCAATTCTCATACTAGTTGTGATTTAGGTTACTTTCCAATTAGCTTTTGATACTTTAAATTACTATTTTTAATAGTTTAATTCCACTTTTCATCATTCAATTATTCCATTTAATATTCTGATTTTTAGTTACTTTTGACATTGTTTTATCACAAGTCTTTGTGGGATCGACCTCGTACTTACAATTCACTACACTACATAGTGATCTTGTGCGCTTGCGAGTTTTTAATTGTGTGCATACTAGTAACTTATTTCTAGGTTGTTTGATGCATACCAAGTTTTTGGCGCCGTTGCCGGGGACTTGTTTGCATAGAATAGTGTCAAAACTTGTGTTTAGTGTGGTGTCATAGTCTAGTTTCGTTTTTAGTTCAGTTACTTGAAGTTTTAAAGTGCTGTTAATTACTGTTTTATCATAGTATTTCAGCTATTTAATTTCAGATTTCTATTTTTCTTCTTTTAGCACATTAACTCTTTTATAGGTGCTTACTTGCGGTCATAAATTCTGTTTATGCAAGGTAGGTGATCTCAGGACTTAGCCATTATTGTCTACGATCCAGAAATTGAACGGACTTTTAGAAGATATCAAAGACAAGCTGAAAGGGCAAGAACCAATATACAACCCTCATCTGACTCAGAGCTTGAAGAAACCAGTGTTAACGAAAATCAAGGTCCTGAAAGAAAAATGGCTGATAGAGAAGACGAAGAAGAAGAAATGGTAGTAAATAATCAAAAGAGACCGATGAAGGAATCTTACATACCCTTGCACATCGAACAGCCGTCCACCATTCTTTATCCACCTAATACGGCCGGAAATCTCACCCTCCATGCACAACTGCTGAATATGGTGCCACACTATCATGGCTTACCTAATGAAGATACATGGAGTTACTGCAGAGGGCATCAGGCTACGTCTATGTCCTCTCTCTTAAGGATAAAGCTAAAATATGGTTAAACTCCTTGGATGCTGGTTCTATCAACTCTTGGCAGCAGCTAGTCGGTAAGTTTCTGAAAAAAAATTTCCGGCTCAAAAGACAAGGCCGTTAAGAAGAGAGATCCGAACATATCAACAAAAAGATGGAGATCAGTTCTGGGAAGCGTGGGAGCATTTTAAAGATTTATTATTGATGTGTCCACATCACAACCTCACCAAAGATGATCAGGTTCAAGCTTTCTATGAAGGACTGAACGAGCTGAATAAGGGAGTAGTTGACTCTGCGTATGGAGGGGCCCTGATGGAGAAAAATAGTGAGGAAGCTTATGATCGTTTTGAAACTCTTAGTAAAAACTCACAACAATTTTCTTGTAGAAACAAACAAATAGGTAAGAAGCAAGGAATATATGAGATCCAGGCTCAAGGAAATATAGCTACCCAGATGGCGACAATGGATAAAAAAATGGACATGCTCATCAAAGCAATGGCTTCCAACAACATGCAAGGACAGACACCAAAAGAAGTATGTGCTATATGTTCTCACACTAACCATACTACTGAATGCTGCCCCATGTCATCTTTTACAGACCAGGAACAAACCAACTATGTTGGTAACGCTTTTCCTAAGCACAACAATCCCTACAGCAATACCTACAATTCTGGATGGAGTAATCATCCAAACTTTTCTTGGGGAGGGAATTAGAACAATCAAGGAAATCAGAACCAATATCAAGGACAACAGAGAAGCTACCAGAATGACAATTTTTCTCAGAACAGTGCACAAAAGCCACACGAAGATGAGTTCAAAAGTTTGGTGACCCAGTTTATTCAGTCATATCAGGCTAATTTCCAGCAACATAGCCAAGCAATTACAAATACTCAGCAGAGTTTGGCCAAGCTAAAAGCACAAGTGGGTCAGATAGCTAATGCCTTGAGCAAGAGGGAGGACGGTAAGTTTCCAAGTCAGACTGAAATCAACCCTAAAAATCATGAGCATCTGAAGGCCATAACTACCATCACCAAAGAGCCAGAGAAGGTCTACAGGCGAATGAGGCAGCATGGTACAACCATAGACACCAGCGTGAATGGGCCACATGAAAATCCGAAAACTGTAGACATTGAGCCACAGGACAGTGCAAGGCAAACTCTTTTCAGGAAACAACTTCTATAGCGCCAGAGAGGGTCTATAAGCCAATTCCACCTACCCTCAGAGGCTTAGATAGGAGAAGAAAAATTAGTTCACGCAAGACATCTTCGAGACTCTCAGGAAGGTAGAGATTAACATTCCATTGATTGATGCTATCAAGCAGATACCCTCTTATGCAAAGTTTATCAAAGAGTTATGTACAAATAAGAGGAGATTCAAAGATCATGAAGAGGTTCAGTTAACCGAGGAAGTCAGTGCAGTTCTTTCATGAAAGCTTCGTCCAAAATTGAAGGACCTTGGGAGCTTTACTATACCTTGCAAGATAGGAGATCATACTTTTGAGAAAGCTTTACTAAACTTAGGTTCGAGTATCAATTTGCTGCCATTCTCAGTCTATGAGCATTTGAGTTTGGGAGAGCTCAAACTAACTTCAATTACATTTCAATTGGCAGATAGGAGTGTGAAGCACCCAAGGGGCATTCTGGAGGACATTTTGGTGAAGGTAGGAGAATTCATATTACCTGCTGACTTTGTGGTACTAGACATGGAGAGTGTATCATTGCCTCACTACCTTTCTATTATACTCGGCCGACCTTTCATGGCCACTGCGGGTTCAAAGATAGATGTACAGAAAGGCACAATTGAAATGAAGGTCAATGGGCAGAAAATTGAGTTTAAAGTGTTCGAAGCTATGAAAATGCCTAGAGATGAAGATTGCTTTCAGATTGAGGTAATTGAGCAGGCTATAGTAGAGGTGTTTCCAAGAGCACATGGGTGCACGGAGTTGGACACATGCATTCAGCAAGGCCTCACCAAATCTGAAATCGAGCATGATTGTGATGAGCTTGAGGCAACACTTATGGAGATTGTAAATCAGCTAGAAGTACTCCCCTCCATTCCAAGTAAATATTTTAACTCTTAAATTATGGGTTCTTCCACAAAGCAACCCATTACTTCTGTTTTAAAACCACCAAAGTTAGAATTACCTGAACATCTCAAATATGCCTATTTGGGAGAACATGAGACTTTGCCATGTATCATAGCCAGTGATTTGAGTTCTGATGAGGAGGTCAAGTTGTTAAAAGTGTTAAAAGCTCACAAGACAGCATTGGGGTGGAGCATTGCAGATATCAAAGGTATAAGCCCAACCATGTGTATGCACCGTATCTTGTTAGAAGAAGAGTCTAAACCTACAAGGGAAGTACAAAGGAGACTCAACCCTCATATGAAGGAGGTTGTCAAAGCAGAAATTCCTAAGCTATTAGACGTTGGGATCATCTACCCAATCTCCGATAGCAAGTGGGTTAGCCTAGTGCAAGTTATTCCCAAGAAGAGTGGTATGACAGTGGTAAAGAACGAACATGATGAGCTGATTCCTACTAGAGTTACCACTGGATGGAGGGTATGCATAGACTACCTGAAGCTTAACGCAGTTACCAGAAAGGATCACTTCCCACTACCATTCATTGATCAAATGTTAGAGAGGCTAGCTGGGCATTCACATTATTGTTTTCTCGATGGATACAGTGGATACAATCAGATTCCTATTGCTCCAAAGGACCAAGAGAAGACCACTTTTACTTATCCATTTGGGACATTTCCCTACAGGAGGATGCCTTTCGAGCTTTGCAATGCACCAGCAACTTTTCAGAGATGCATGATGAGTATTTTCTCCGATATGGTGGAGCGGTTTATTGAGGTATTCATGGACGACTTCTCTGTCTTTGGATCATCATTTGATAACTGTTTGTATCATCTGAAGTTTGTGCTAAAGAGATGTGAGGAGTGTAATTTGGTGTTAAACTGGGAAAAATGCCACTTCATGGTGAAACATGTCATTGTACTTGGGCATGTGGTAACAAGCAAGGGGATACAGGCGGATAAGGCTAAGATAGACTTGATCAGCAAACTTCCACCATCCACATCAGTGAAGGTAGTACGGAGTTTCCTTGGGCATGCGGGATTCTATCGCAGATTCATTAAGGACTTCTCCAAAATTGCGAGATCACTTTGTTCATTGTTACAAAAAGAGGTGGAGTTTGTTTTTTATGAGAATTGCTTGCGAGCATTTGAGCTGCTGAAAATGCTTTTGACATCAGCCCCTATTATCATGGCCCCTGATTGGAGTTTGCCATTTGAGCTCATGTGTGCTGCCAGTGACTATGCTTTGGGGGCTGTGCTTGGCCAAAGAGTAGAGAAGCTTCCACATGTGATTTACTACGCCTCCAGGACTCTAAATGATGCACAGCTGAACTACTCTACTACTGAGAAGGAACTTCTTGCTGTAATTTTTGCACTAGAAAAATTCAGATCCTACCTTGTTGGGTCTAAGGTAATAATCTACACAAATCATGTAGCACTGAAGTATCTATCGAGCAAGAAGGATGCAAAGCCAAGGCTAATTAGATGGGTGTTGTTACTACAAGAATTTGACCTTGAGATCAAAGATAGGAAGGGCAGTGAGAATGTAGTGGCAGACCATTTATCCAGATTGCTGAATAATGAGGCATTCAAAGGGGACGAAATTCCGCTAAATGAATCTTTTCCAGATGAGCAACTATTCAGATTACCAAGCTTCCATGGTTTGCAGACTTGGTGAATTACAAGGTTTGTGGTGAGTTCCCAATGCATTTTACTAATCAAGACAAGAAGAGGATGGTGCACCTAGCACGGTTCTATTACTGGGATGACCTATATTTGTTCAAGTACTACTCAGATCAGATCATTAAAAGATGTGTACCGGAAGAAGTTCAAAGCATTTTAGCACATTGCCACAGCAAAGCGTGTGGAGGACATTTTGGAGGAAAGAAGACAGCTGCTAAGGTACTTCAATCTGGTTTCTTTTGGCCCTCTATATTTAAAGATGCACATGCTTTTTATTTAAGTTGTGATAGGTGCCAGCGAATGGGGAACATTTCCTCACGGAATCAGATGCCACTGAAGGGCATACAAGAGGTGGAGCTTTTTGACGTGTGGGGGATTGATTTTATGGGACCATTCCCATCATCCTATGGTTACCTCTACATTCTGGTAGGAGTAGACTGTGTTCAAATGGGTGGAGGCTATGACCACAAGGTGGTTTTGGAATTTTTGAAGAACATGATATTTGCAAGATTTGGGACACCCAGATCAATCATTAGTGATGGTGGCAGTCACTTCAAAAACAGGTTTTTTGAAGCATTAATGAAGAAATATGGGATAACTCACAAGGTAGCTACTCCGTACCACCCTCAGACTAGTGGCCAGGTAGAAGTGAGTAATAGAGAGATCAAGCAGATTTTAGAAAAGACAATGCAGCCGAACAGGAAAGATTGGTATTTAAGGCTGAATGATGCGCTTTGGGCATATAGGACAGCCTACAAGACTCCTATAGGCATGTCTCCATATCGTTTGGTCTATGGGAAAGCATGTCATCTGCCGGTGGAATTGGAGCATAGGGCATTCTGTGCGATCAAAAAACATGATAAGAATCTATTAAGGAAGACGTTTGTGGTGGGACAGAAGGTATTACTTTTCGATTCTAGACTCAAATTATTTCCAGGGAAGCTAAAGTCCAGATGGTGTGGCCCGTTCGAGGTCACTCAGGTATTTGAGCATGGGGCAATTGAATCTATAATCCAAAGAATGGTAACAAGTTCAAAGTCAATGGACATATGCTCAAGCCCTATTGGGAGCAGATTTTTGACAAGGATGTGGATGTGATTACATTCACAGATTCCCCTTCCGCTTGATAGAGAAGTACGGTCTGGCTGAAGACTCTAAAGCAAATACTACTGGGAGGTAGCCCAGATCTTTGCAAAGAAAAGTTTAGGATGGTGATTCAGAGCTGGCGATGTACTCCATATCCAGCTGAGTTCTTTTACCCTTTACCTTGTGTTTCTACTTACTTTTCTTTTATGTTTTTAGTTTTTTCTTCTTACTTTATTTTACAACATTGTGGACAATGTTTAATTTCAGTTTGGGGGAAGAGTCTTAGTCATTATAGTCCAAAAATACATAAAAAAAAAAAAATCGAGAATCACAAAAATATTTGTTTTTCTGTGAGTCATAGTTCCTTCCTACCACAATGATGAGTAATGATGATTTGTCTTGCATGGTTCATCGAACTTAATTATGCTAGTTCTTTTTATTATTCAATTGTTGTAAATCTCATTTAAGCATGTCGAGCTATCATTGTGTGGATTACAATGCTGATATAGTCTGAGGTTGAAAGCTCTTGCATAATTGAATGATTAGATGCTTTTGGTGAAAACTTGTGCAACCTAGTGCGATTTGAGCTCAAATGCTTATTCTTGAGAGGGTTATATGCTGAGTGTTATGATCTTTCAATTTCATTCTTTGATCACATGTTCTAAATTTTATATGGAAAAACATGCTAGAACTCTCATTTTTATCCGATTGAGGAAAATTTCGACTACATGAACCATAGGAGATGATTTTAGGCCATGTTTGACTAGTTTGTGCTTTTATATCCATCCCCTTTGATGTTTACCGCTAGTTATCTATGTTGAGCCTTAATTAAGCCATTTCTTGCACCCATACCAACCCCTAAGTTTGGGGGAGATACCTTACCATATGTATAGCCTTACCTTATCTAAGGAAGTATAAAGATGAATTCAAGGTTCAGTACAAAATATGTGCAAGGCTTGAGAAAAAAAAAAAGAAAGAATAAAAGAAAGGTTGCCGTTATCCTGCATCTCCATAGTTTCAGTTTTAATGATGAAAAAAAAAAAAGGAGGAAAAGAAAAAAAAACATAAAAAAAAAGAACAAAGGAGGGTACACGTGTGACTCAACAAGATGGAAATTCAAAATGCAAGCCGTCGCCGCCAAAATCAGAATTGTATAAAGGAACCTGAAGTGTGATTCTACGCAAATTCCTTAGATCTTGTTATCCATTTCCTTTCATTCATAACCCTTCACCCTAACCCCATGATAACCTGTGTGTAAAAGTCCTAATTGATTCTAGGTGAAGTGTAGCCCCAGTGTGGAGATGAGATGGAATGGGAGCCTACGGTGTGTGATTTCACTTCAAGCATGTGGTATTTTTCATGAGATCATTGTCTGTTCACTCTTAGCCAATTATTGACTGTTTTATTGTGAGTGTATGCATGGTGAGGATTGAAGTTAATATGAATTGCAAAAATGATTGTTTGGTTGTGTGAAAGCCTAAACTGAAAGTTATGTTGGTATTGTTTTACACACGACCTTTTGAGCATGTGGATTGTGAACTGGTTGAGACTCTTGCTTCTTTGATACTTGTATTGATCAGACATCTCTGAGACAAATGGTGGAAGGATAGGTTTCATATTTTAGTGTTTTTATTTTCTACCTTGTTTATTTTATTATTTTGCTCGAGGACTAGCAAAAGGTAAGTTTGGGGGAATTTGATAAGTGCTTAATTGTTTCCAATCTAAGCCTTAATATTTGATTCATCTTGTGCTAGTCATAGTTATTTTATTTGATTTTACATAGTTTTGTTAATTTTTATGCCAAGGTCAAAAGGAGCAAAAAGAGAGGAATTAATGAAGAGGATGATGGGCGTGAATCCCAAAGAAAGGCCATGGTGGGTCCCATCCAAGCTATTTCAGATTTCAAGATTAATTTCTAATTCTTTGGGAACTTACAATTCAAAGAAGGAAAGAATTAGAGAAAGAAATTCTAATCAAAGAAGAAAAGTGAAAGAAAGAAGGAAAGAAGAAACCCAATCTAGGGTTACACGCCCAAAAGGGGCCCACATCTATTACAAAAAGAAGAATTTCAGAAATTAGAGGTCTTATTCAAGTTAGAAGTGGAGAAAAACAAGGAGAGAAAGAAAGGAAAATTTGGAGCAAGAGTTCAAGTCAAGATAGAAGTCCTAAAAGAGGGGTCCCACACTTATGTTACATGCATCAAATAAGGCCCACTTTTATGTCAAAAGTTCAGATATAATTCATGGCAATTAATCTCAGATTTGTGGGTCCATGTGAATAAGTTTCTAGAAGATACAAGTGGGACCAGATTTAGAAAGTCTTGCTAAAACAAGAAAGAAGACTCCTAATTCAATCTAATTAGGAAGCATAATTTTAAAGAAAGTTGGAGACCTATTTCTACAAGGGAACTAAGTACTAAGAGGGTTGTTTTCAAGACTTATAAATAACATATGAGCAGTGCACGTCCATCCATAGTACCAGCCATAAAACATCACACAAACCATCCACAAATCAGCTACCATCATCCACAAACCCTAGCAGCCGTACAGAACTATTGGGAGCACCTTTGGAGCATCTTTTGGAGAGCTTTCAGAGCGAGGAAGAGGAGAAAAGCTGCTGGCCATCCACTACTTCACCATCATCTTCTAGTTTTCTTCTTATGACTCTACTTTTGTAGTTTATATTTCATTAAAGACATGAGTAGCTAATTTTTTTAGGGCTAGGGTGTAATTGAAACCCTAGCCTAGTTCTATGTAGTCTCTTTTGGCGTCTTTTAATTCAGATTTCAGTTTTGTTGGTTGAGATTCTAAACCTTGTTATTAATTGATGAGTTCTGTATATGCCATGCCAACCATTTGATGTTCAATTAATTTTAAGAGTAGCTAACTTAATTTTGATTGATCTTGATGTTATGCATCTAGGGTTTAGAACCATGAATAATCTAAGTATATACCATGCTTAGACTCATGCATTTACCTTTCCCATTGTTTTTATGCATTATGTATGTTTTGACTAGGACATATGCCATACTTAGTTTTTGCATCATAATGAGCAATTCATGCAGTATGCTACTTATGAATTAGGTTTAGGGGAATAATAATCTAGACGCATATGCCATGGTCTAGGTTGATAGATGTCACTAATAAAATCTGAATTTTTATTAAAAGATAATAAGGGACATGCATAGGATTGGTTAGGAGAGTAGATGAAACCCTAGTTCATTCATTATAACTGTTTTTCAATTCTCATACTAGTTGTGATTTAGGTTACTTTCCAATTAGCTTTTGATACTTTAAATTACTGTTTTTAATAGTTTAATTCCACTTTTCATCATTCAATTATTCCATTTAATATTCTGATTTTTAGTTAATTTTTAGTTAGTTTTGATATTGTTTTATCACAAGTCTTCGTGGGATCGACCTCGTACTTATAATTCACTACACTACATAGTGATCTTGTACGCTTGCGAGTTTTTAATTGTGTGCATACTAGTTACTTATTTCTAGGTTGTATTATCAGGTATAGGAGTCATAACCATCCGCCGATTTTTTTCCTGTAATAGGGCAAATATTGTACCAATAGGAGGCAGAGGATCCTAACTGGTTACTTGTGTGCGGATGGCTACACCACCCAAGAGTTCAAATATATGTTGGTCTTCCAACAATTTTACCTGTTTTGTAGCACAATAATATTCAGGGCTCATGTAAGACTCCAACTCTATCTATAATGCCCTGAATTGAGAATAATAATATCTAATTGACAGACTGACTTGTCTAAAACTAGCTATTTCCGTCTTCAATTCTAAGATCCTGGCATTTTTCCTCTTTTGTCCATAGGCTGCTTCAATTGACTTCCAAGGGTCTTTTGTAGTCTCAGAATATTTAAAACTCATCGCAATTCCAATTAAGAATCCAGTTCATGATTAACATAGACTATTTAGGATCATTCTTTTCTGGTTTCTTGGTAACTTCTAGTAATAAAACCATGTCTTCTTGAACCTCCAATGGGCACTCTGGCGGAATAGGCCCAATCCTTATAGTTAGTACCAGTGAAAAGACTAGGTGTGATCCTTGTGTTAGGATTAGCAATATTAGGAAGAACTGGTTAATTTGATCTCGTGGAACTTTCACCCTTTGACTCTTGAAGTTCCAATTAACAAACAAGTCACCAACCTGTGAAAGAACAACCGTACAATTGCAGATCTAGAGTACTTTGTTTGAAAACTTGTCAGCCACAAATAAATAAATAAAAACTACACCAAGGGAGAAACTGTCGAATGCCAGACAGTAACACACCAAACTGCTGTATGGAATTCACGAAGAAAAAACCACTGTATGGACTTCCTTGTCTAAAGCTAGCAATTTCCATCTTCAATTCTAAGATCCTGGCATCATTCTCTTTTGTGCATAGGTTGCTTCAATTGAATTCCAAAGGTCTTTTGCGGTCTCAGAATATTTAAAATGCTTCGCAATTCCCTCTTCCATCGAATTAAGAATCCAGTTCATGATTAACATAGATTATTTAGGATCATCCTTTTCTGGTTTCTTGATACTTCTAGTAATATAACCAAGTCTTTTTGAACCTCCAATGGTCATTCTGGTGGAATAGGCCCAATCCTTATAGTTAGTACCATTGAAAAGACTAGGGTGTGATCCTTGTGTTATGATTAACAATATTAGAAAGGAGTGGTTAATTAGATCTTGTGGAACTTTCACCCTTCGACTTCATTTAGATTTAAGTTCCAATTAACAAACAAGTCACCAACCAGTGAAAGTGAACAACTGTAGAATTGCAGATCTAGAGTACTTTGATTCATAAATTGTCAGCCACAAGTAATAAAAAAATACACCAAGGGAGAAACTGTCGAATGCCAGACAGTAACACACTAAACCGCTGTATGGAATTCACAAAGAAAAAACCACTCTGGAAACACTTCAATGTCAAAAACACTAACAACCAATTGCAGCAGCAACTTCGCAAAACATCAATTGATACTATCCATTACAGAAACGAGCACGTAGCATGGTAGATCTTAAAAAGGAAAACATGCAAAACTTCAACACCACTAACAATACAGGTCGACGCTTCACAGGTACCAAGTTGACACTCCAACATCAATTTGGCAACCAACACCCAAATCACTCCAAGACAATTCAAGCACTAAAAAGAACACACTTCTTGGACTTCTACGGCCCAAATCAGACATAAATAAAACATTTAGGGACACCAAACACACCTGCCGACATGTGTTTCTGGAACCTAAAACCCAGCCGAAACCTTATTGTGCTTCGTCTGGTATGAACCACTCCAAATCTCGTTTATTTCTCAGATATGGGCCAATAACCTTGGGAATAGAAGCTCTGATACCAACTTGAAACCTTAGATTTTAATAGATCTAAGGTTTTCTACTTTTCTATAACTATATCATGAGAAGAAAGAAAGGGAAAACGAGAGAAATAAGAAAGAAAGAAAACAAATTGAGAGATCGTAGAAGGATGTTCATTCCTCTTGGGTTGGGCCACCAGTCCTTATTTTACTTATTTCTGAAATTACAAAATAGTCCCTGAATATTCTAATATTTACATTAAAGTCCTTGACTAATTCGAAAATTAAGAATAAGTCCCTTTGACTTATAACACCTCTATGGCCCCAAGCCCCCAACTGTCATTTAATATTATGGTTTGTGGTTTATTATTTTTAATGTTACTATGAGTTTTAGGCTTCAAATAGTTATTGTATAGTGGTAATTAAGTAATTCTTCTATTAGCTATAGGAAGTGACGAACATCGTGCTAGATCACATAGATAGATCAAATATTCTCACATTTCTTAACTTTAAAACTTGGTTGTTCTTCCACAGTTTTATCTGTTTGGAAGATTGACCAACTCACAAATATTAACTTTATGCAAGGAATTCATCTCTTCTTGGTTGGTTTTTTGTACTTATCTTTACTTTTATGGGCCTGAGCATTTTGAAAATTGTGTCCACGCCACATCAATTAGCCTATGACATACCGAGTAAAGAGGTACTTATTTATTTATTGGGACTTCCCCGTACCTTCACTATGGTTCTACATGTTGTGTGGAGATTGCTGCTTTGCTCAACTGCTTCATGTTATGGAACATTTCCATCGTCAATTGCTTCATCGTCTTCTTGTATCTCTCTTCTATCTTTAAATGTGGGATAGGAGGAACTGGAATGAGATTAGCAACCTCATCCCTCACATTCCAGTGTTCTGAATTTTCCCAAGTCTTCAATAGTTTGGTCTTCATATAGAAAATATCTTCTTCTCTGAATTTCTTTCTTATCTAGACCCATAAATTGTTGCCAACTTCTGGAGCCCCATAAGCCTGACAATACGTACGGAATTGCCTTATCGTTAATTTTTATTTCTACTCTTTAGGTACATGTATAAGTCTTTAAGACTCCTTTGATAAGAAAGTGAAACTTCTTGCCGACCATGCCCTTTGTAAAGAATGACTCCTTTCAGTGGAATTGAGGGTATCTATTGATTAGATAGCATGCTAGCTCAAAGAGTCAGCATTTGATCGAAAAAGACATGCACCTAATCCTTCAACAATGGCCCGTGTTCATCCTCTTAGCCACAGCCATTTTGGTGAAACATGGGGAATTTCTTATCATGTTTGATGTCATGCTTGACACAATACTCTATATGACTTTAAGGTGTATCCCCTGCCATTATCTTTGCAAATGGATTGGATGTCTCTTCCTGTATACGCTTTTGCTACCTTAAAAATTACATTGACTTGGTTTTTGGCATTCATAGTATAAGCGTGGACCTTTCAAAAAGCATCATCAATGAAAGAAATAAAATATGATGCGCTGTCATGGGAATTCCATTTCATTCGCTAGACATTAAAGTTAGTTGTTAGGATTTGAGTGTTAGCAAATTCATTTAAATGGACAAAACTTGGGTCTATAAAATGTAATTTTCTATTTATTTTAGATGGACTGTATCAAGCATGCAAGAAGATCGAAGATTGTTCGAAAAATCAACGAGATAGATAACTTCAATCGGATCAGTTCATCCGATCGATCGGACCTTCTATCCGATTGATCGGAGTTGGGATGCCTTCCAGTTAAGGGACTGTGCGATCGATTGGACCCTCTGTCCGATCGATCGGTCTTTAGTGGGCTCTCAGTTATGTTGACCTGTCCGATCGATCGGACCCTCTGTGCGATCCGATCGATCGGACGGCGGCAGATTGGTTGTTCTAATGACTTATTTTGTTTCGACCCAGAAGCTTTAAATAAGCCCCTAGCCTCAATAAACATTACCTCTCTCATTGTTCTAAGCCCTAGAATATTACCAGAGAGATTTCTCCCCTCCAGAGAGTGTTCGTGTGATTTATGTGCTAAAGCTTTCTTCTTCTGGGAGACCCATCCTCTACTTTTCGAGTAGATTTGTCTTGCTCAAGACTTGGAGATTCAAGTGCTGGAAATGGTGAACGGCGTGGTCGTCCATAGTTTGTGTTCAACTGGAAAGGGTACTAAGTACATCTTGTAACCTTTGATTTACATAGTGCTTGATCTTTGTGGACCAGTGTTAGGTCCCGTGGTTTTTTCCTTGTTTAGGGTTTTCCACGTGAAAACCGCGTGTCTATCTTTGTGGTTGATTGATTGTTTACTTGGATTATTGCCTTGTTTCCATATAGAAATCTGTGTTGGGACATTATTTAATCTAGACCCTCTTGGATTTCTATCTGTGGTGGTTTATTTTTTATTTTTTATTTATTTTTTGTAATATCTTTTCTCGAATGTGAACCTTCATTGGTGACTTTCACACTAATGAATATGGTAGCCCTTTCCAATGAAACTTTTTAATCATATGGTGGCTATCACATAGACTCTTAGGTAGCCCTATTCCTCCGGTTTACCAAAAGAATCTGCCCCCCCCCCCCCCCCCCCCCCCCCCTCCCTCTTTTTTTGTATAATAAACTATAAGACAAAGACACTCAATATTAATTGTCAGGAGAGGAGTTCTTAAATTATGCAAACACACCATAACCATCAAATAGTGAATTTATGTTTGCAGAAAAATATGGATCTGCAAACTGGCAGACTTAAGTGAATCACATGCCAAGAAATCAAATAATGACTAATGACTAAGTGTGCATATACATGAATCAAGGTGAAGGTATTAGGTGAAGGGACAGATACCTAAAGATTTTCGGAGAGTGTCAAACCTATCATGATCCAAGGGTTTGGTGAAGATGTCAGCTAACTGGTTCTCCATAGCAATATGTTCCAAGCAAAGGATTTTCTCTTCAACCAAATCTCTAATGAAATGATGTCTAATGTCTATATGCTTGGTCCTGGAGTGTTGTACTGGATTTTTTATGTCAATTGCACTCTTGTTGTCACAATAAACGACCATTGTCTGCTGATCGATCCCATGGTCAGAAAGCATTTGCTTCATCCATAGTAATTGCGTGCAACAGCTTCAGGCGGCTAAGTATTCTGCTTCAGCTGTAGAGAGAGAATTTGACATTTGTTTCTTACTGTGCCACGCAACAAGATTGTTGTCAATGAAGAAACACCCACCAGATGTGCTTTTCGTACCATCAACACATCCAGCCCAGTCAGCATCTGAATACTCCAACTAGATTCATGTTGGTGTCTCTTGAAAGCCATATTCCAAATTTTGCAGTACCACAAACATATTTTTTGATTCTCTTTACAGCTTGAACATGTGACTCTTTAGGTCTAGACTGATACCTGGCACAAGCACATACACTAAAGGCCATGTTAGGTCTGCTAGCAGTTAAGTACAATAAACTGCCAATCATGCTTCGATACAGTCTTTCATTAAAATCTTTGCCGGAAGGGTCTAGACTTTGCTTGACAGGCGTGCTCATAGGAGTGTTGGAATGTTTTGATCATTCCAAATTTCTTCAAAAGATTACGAGCATACTTAGTCTAAGAGACAAATATCCTGTTCTCACTTTGTTTTTTTTTGTAGACCCAAGAAAAATGAGAGTTCTCCTACCATGCTTATCTCAAAGTCTTTTGACATACAGGAGGCAAAAGTTTTGGGCAAAATCGAAGATGTAGATCTGAAGACGATATCATCCACATACGCTTGAGCATTCAGAATATCCTTCTCTATTTTTATAAACAACGTTTTATTCACACTACCTCTTTTGTAGGCATTTTCTAATAAGAAAGTGGTCAACCTTTCATACCACGCTCGGGGGGCCTGCTTCAATCCATATAATGGACATGGTCTGGATAGTGAGGATCTTGAAAAAATTTTGGCCGTTCAACATACACTTCCTCATTAAGATGGCCATTCAAGAACGCACTCTTGACATCTATTTGGTACAGTTTGATTTTCAAGGAACGGGCAATTTTAATAGGATGCGAATGGACTCAAGTCGAGCAACAGGGGCAAAAGTTTTATCAAAGTCAATTCCCTCCACTTGAGTGTAGCCCAGGGCAACTAATCTGGCCTTGTTTTTAATGACTTGACCATGTTCATCGGTTTTATTTTTGAAAATCCATTTTGTTCCGATGACATTGGTTTTAGAAGGCCTGGGTACAAGTTCCCAAACACTATTTTGCGCAAATTGTCCTAACTCCTCATGCATGGCATTAATCCAGGAGTCATAAACAAGAGCTTCATTAACATTTTTAGGTTCAAATGAGGAAACATAACACAAAATTTACATCGTCTTGTACCTATTTTTGAGTTTTCAAGGGAGCATACACATCACCAATGACTTCATCAAGAGGGTGATGATTACCTGCCCTTTATGCAATCTTGGATGCACGGATTTGCTTTGAGAAAGCGGATGATTTGGTGTACCTGCAATAGAAGGCTTCAGAATTGATCTAGACGTGTCTACTTCATTTTTTGAGTTTGAATCCGGAACAACAGCTTCTTGAGCTGGTGTTTTAGGTTCTTCCAGTTCCTTATTTTGCGGTTTTTCCATGTTGTTTTCCTTTGGCTCATCCCGTTGAGAGAAAATAGGAGCAAATGTGAATTAATCTTCATCATCAGAAAAATGAGATAATCCAGCATCATCTACTACTACATTGATGGATTCCATGACAGTAGAATTTCTCAAATTAAATACTCGGTATGCTTTGCTATTTAGAGAATATCCAAGAAAAATTCATTCATCACTTCGGGAGTCAAATTTTCCGAGATGCTCTCGGTTTTTCAAGATGTAACACTTATTCCCGAAAGTTTTGAAGTATTTTACATTAGGTTTCCTTCCATTCCATAGCTCATACGGAGTATTCTTTGTTCTGAGCCTGATGTAGACACGGTTGATCACATAGTCAGCAGTGTTTACTCCCTCAGTCCAAAACCTTTGTGGAACATTCTTGCTGTGGAGCATAACACGGGCCATTTCCTGCACAACCCGGTTCTTCCTCTCAACAACTTCATTTTGTTAAGGAGTTTTAGGGGCAGAGAACTCATGTTTGATGCCATTCTCATTGCAAAAATAATTGAAGAATGAGTTCTCAAACTTAGTTCCATGATCAAATCTGATTCTTGAAACCGCACCAAATTGATTTCCTTTATCTGCAATAAGTTGTAACCATAAGTAGTGAAAGACATCGAAATTTTCAGATTTATATCTAAGAAATTGAACCCGTGTGAATCTGGAGAAGTCATCAACAGTGAGAAAAATATACTTTTTGCCACCAATGCTTTCAGTTTGGGAGGAACCCATGAGATCCATGTGGAGCAACTCTAGTAGTCTTTTGGTAATAAGAAGGTCCAATTTCTTATGTGGTGCTCTAACTTGTTTCCCCAGTTGGATGGGCCACAAACATTGTTAGAGGGCTTCTGAAGTTTGGGGAGTTCTCTAACCAATTCTTGCTTAGATAATTTTTTTAAATCTGTATGGTTAATGTGTCCCAATTGTTAATGCTACAGGTCAACATCATTAATTTTTGCATAATTGCATTTCATGTTAGTATCAGTAACAACCACATAACAATTATCAGAATTTCTTTTACCATAAAGTTCACTTTTCCCATGTTCATCTACAATGGTGCTTTCATTTAATGACAAATGAACCTCGTTTCTAGAATCACAAAATTGACTCATACTAAGCAGATTAGCCTTGAGGCCATCAACCAGAAAAACATTTTGGATTGTTGACATACCTGGTGTGTTGACAGAGCCCTTACCAATTATTTTTTATTTACTCCATCACCAAATTGGACATTTCCACCATTGTGCTTTTCAAGGGATGTGAAAAGAGTCTTATCCCCCGACATGTGCCTAGAGCACCCGCTGTCTAAATACCATATGTGTGAACTTTGTGCTCTAAGAGCAGTTAGAACCACATTGCAACGGAGGTTAGTCCTGCGAACCCATATGGAGTTTGTTTTGACCTGTTGAGGAATTGAATTCTTCTTCCTCTGCTGGTTTCGAAGTTTGTTACGCAATTTATTGCAGCGTGGCCTAATATGACCAATGATTCCACAATAATGACAAGTAGGAACATTTTTGCGTTGGGGCACATACTTTTTGGGGTGTTGGGTTCAACATGTGTAGTATGATAAATAACACGTTCAATAGCAAACGTTGTATTTCCTTGTACAAATTTACCTGCGTTCTTTGAAGTGGAAGCACCATGGTCAAATCCGAGACCATGCTTGTTACTTGACATGATTTGCGTACCTAGAATTTCATCAAGTTTCTTTGAACCTTTGTTCATTCGATTTAGATCAGCCTTGGTAGAGGCTAATTCAGAGGTAGCAATCATTAATTTTCCACTCATGTCAGCTTTTTCTGCTTTGCAGGAATCCAGATCTTTCTTTAGGATTTGTATCTCTTTTTCAGCTTTGACAGATTGCTCATGTAGCATGTCGCATTTATTGCCTGCCTTGGGATTCTTCAAGTTCCTTTTTAAGAACTGAATTTTCCTTTTAACTGTTTTCCATTTTCCCTTCAGAATGTCATTCAATTGAGTCGTCCTCCTCGAGTCCTTAAGAAGACTCATATGCTTCGACTAAATCCTGTTCATTCTCTGACAAAGAATTAAGATTCTCTGCATTATCATCAGATTTATCCGAAACATCCTGCACAAAAGTTTCGTTAGACTTGGCATAAAAGCCATAAACTTTCCATGATTAGGTGAGGAGTTCAGTATCATTGCCATCTTGATCTGAATCGTCATCCCAAGTGACATTTAGAACTTTACCTTGAGTTCTAAAAGTTCTATTAACACATTGAGATGCATAATGACTGAACCCTTTGCATTCATAATAGTGAGTATTCTTTGGGGGAATTTTGGACACTTTCTTCTCAGGTTTTGGACCAGAATTGGCTTTTTGAAAGAAGATGTAGCCTTATTCTGTCCCTTAAACTTTTAAAACAATTTTTTAAAACCCTTTTTATCGTCTTTCAAAAACTTTTTAAACCTTTTAACAAAGAAAGCATCAAGATCTGGGTCCTCGGTGTCTGAGTCTGAGTCATCATCATGTTCCAAGGGGGACTTCGAAGAAACTAGTGCCATCCCTTTGGCTTTCTTGGTTGACCTCAAATTGGCTTCTAAGGTTTGCAAATTTCCAGCCAACTGATCAACCTTAATTGAGTCCAGATTACTGGTTTCCTCAATTGCTACTACTTTTGGGTCAAACCTTATTGAAATTCCAAGAGGGTCAATCTAGATCCACCCCTAGGATTAAATAATGTCCCAACATAGATTTTTATATGGAAATAAGAAGGCAATATTCGAAGTTAACAATCAATTAACCACAAAGATAGACACGCGGTTTTTACGTGGAAAACCCTAAACAGGGAAAAAACCACGGGACCTAACACCGGTCCACAAAGATCAAGCACTATGTAAATCAAAGGTTACAAGATGTACTCACTACCCTTTCCAGTTGAACACAACCTAAGGACTGTAGTTGATCTTGCCGACGACCGCGCCCTTCACCTTTTCCAGCCTAAGAAGCACGGACACGGGACACGGGACACGGACACAGACACGACACGACACGGACACGCCGACACGGCATTTCTCAAAAAAGTAGGACACGGACACGTTCGGGACACGTTAATAATTAATAATAATAATAATAATAATAATATATCTAATCATATACTAAAAGATACTATCATTTTAACTTTGTAATCAATTTATCAAATAAGTTATGACCTTTTACAAACAGCCCCTTTTCTTTTCATTTTTTACTCTAATTTTATTATTTTAACTTTGTAATCAATTTAGCAATCAAATAAGTTATGACCTTTTACAAACAGCCCCCTTTTCTTTTCATTTTTTACTCTAATTTTATTAATTTAACTTTGTAATCAATTTAGCAAACAAATAAGTTATGTCCTTTTACAAACAGCCCCCTTTTCGTTTCATTTTTTACTCTAATTTTATTTTATTTTTTTCCAATTAAAAGAGGCCATGTCCCCAGCGTGTCCCCAGCGTGTCCGAAATATTAAAAAAAAAAAAATAATCAGGACACTCTTTTGGGCATGTCCGACACGTGTCGGAGCGTGTCCGTGTCCGACACGTGTCGGACACCGACACTCTGGCCCCGAAGAAGTGTCCGTGCGTCCTAGTTTCCAGCACTTGAATCTCCACGTCTTAAGCAAGTTGAATCTGCTCGGAAAGTAGAGGATGGCTCTCCAGAAGAAGAAAGCTTCAGCACATATATCACATGAACACTCTGGTAATATTCTAGGGCTTAGAACAATAAGAGAGGAAATGTTTATTGAGGATAGGGGCTTATTTAAAGCTTCTGGGTCGAAAAGAAATAAGTCATTAAAACAACAATCGCACAGAGGGTCCGATCGATCAGACAGGTCAAAATAACTAAGAGCCCACTGAGGACCGATCGATCGGACATAGGGTCCGTCGATTGCACAGTCCATTAATTGGGAGGCATCCCAGCTCCAATCGATCGGATAAAAGGTCCGATCGATCGGATGAGTTGATACGATTGAAGTTATCTGTCTCGTTGATTCTTCGGACGATCTTCGATCTTCTTGCATGGTTGATACAGTCCATCTAAAATAAATAGAAAATTACATTTTATAGACCCGAGTTTTGTCCATCCAAATGAATTTTCCACACTCAAATCCTAACATTCTCCCCCTTTGGCAATTCATGGACAAAACAACCTAATACATGCAATCTACCCAAAATAACATCCCACACAATAAAAACGACAAGATCTTCAATAAACATACCATGTAAGCCTTGACTAAAACTGTTGCCCTAAATATAAATATGACCTGCATACCTGTTACAATCATTCTTGACAGAAGATCACGTTAAATAATCATGAGAAACAAATGCACGCACTCACTCTCCCCCTTTTTGGACATAAATTGGTAAAGAATAAGGAACTCATATTAGCCGGTGATGCATGAGCGTTACAAAAAGAGTTTAAAAACTTAGCATCAGATATATCCAAGTTACAAGATCTAAGCAAACAAGAGGGGAAAGATGAACATGATCTAAATGAACTAACACTGAAGGTTAGTTCTAAAGCTGAAACTGTGAAATGCAAACAACGCTAGAAACAGGGCCAAAATAAACAAATGATAAGCCATGGACTACTGCGAGGGAGAAAAACGACGAAGGAGGGTGTCAAACATCTCCTCAATTATGTTACCCCTAATGTCCATCCGCTCTATGCGAGCAAACACCTCCTGAAACTGTGTATCTACTCTATGTTCCAACATTTCGATCTGAGTAGATTGATCAAAGTAGCCTAGCATCTGCTGATCATAGTACTGAGGAGGCTTCAGCAGCAGCTTGTTCTTCTTCCTCAGCTTCGCTATCAACAGACTAGACATGCGAAGGAGACATTTCTACAATCCGATGAGTAGTCTTCCATCTTCCACGAACAATATCATCATTTGGTCCTATTTCAACTTCATGTGAGAAGAGAATTCTTGTCACAAGGATACCATACGGAAGGGAAGTATTTCTTGCACCTTGAAGAGCTTTCAGCATATGTTTGAAAATGGCAAGAGGAAGATCAATAGGCTGCCAGACCCAATCATATAAAGAAGATAACCAGTCTCCTGTGTGATCTCAGACGTGCGTCCCTTTGGTTTAATATTGAAGCAAGCAAATATATTGAGAATGCGATAAGAGGGTGTGAGATATTCTGTTTAAACATACCTCTTGGCCACCCTTGACGACATCCACAAAGTTTTGTGGTAGCAACTGAATCCAAATCTATATCATCCTCATCATTCATATTTTATCAGAATCCGGCTCAGGAATGGGGTATTAGGCATCTAGACTTCTATCAATTTCCAGGAATTTACTCAAATAGTTTGGATTAATTTCAATAGTAATGCCATGGACAAAAGTCTTGAAAGACTCTTGACCTATATCATGGATATTGTTGTAAAATTCACGAACCTAGGAGCCATATGCTCCACACTCAAATTGATAGAGTGAGTTCCATTGTCTCTGTATTAGCCACTGACGAAAGTCGATAATGAATCCCTTCAAATCAACTTGACATTCAACAATCACTTATTTCTTGGAAAAAAATATTTTCAAATAATCTCTCCTTTTCAACACTTCGAAATTTTTGATTGTTGAAACCGGCCGATGAAGACGAACTACCATGATACATTGGCCTCTTGCGAGGTTGGGAAGCTTTTGGGGCCATTAGGTTTCACTTGGAAAATTTGTCGAACACTTGGTGTGCAAGTAAGAAAGACAAAACGCCGTACACCAACCTTGCAAATAACCTTCCACGAGCACTTCACAATATGTTCCTTAAACTAAACCCCACGCAAGACTTGCTTATGCTCACCGATAGCACCACAAGCAAGATCACAAAACCTCAAACCCAACTTCTCAATCTCGGCTCCAATAATCTCAAATGATCATCCAATCTTCCAAACCAACCAACAAAGCCAAGCAATAGCAGCCAAAAATTGGAAGGTTTCCTTCCAATTTGGCTGCTATTGCTTGGCTTTGTTGGTTGGTTTGGAAGATTGGATGATCATTTGAGATTATTGGAGCCGAGATTGAGAAGTTGGGTTTGAGGTTTTGTGATCTTGCTTGTGGTGCTATCGGTGAGCATAAGCAAGTCTTGCGTGGGGTTTAGTTTAAGGAACATATTGTGAAGTGCTCGTGGAAGGTTATTTGCAAGGTTGGTGTACGGCGTTTTGTCTTTCTTACTTGCACACCAAGTGTTCGACAAATTTTCCAAGTGAAACCTAATGGCCCCAAAAGCTTCCCAACCTCGCAAGAGGCCAATGTATCATGGTAGTTCGTCTTCATCGGCCGGTTTCAACAATCAAAATTTTCAAAGTGTTGAAAAAGAGAGATTATTTGAAAATATTTTTTCCAAGAAACAAGTGATTGTTGAACGTCAAGTTGATTTGAAGGGATTCATTATCGACT
The DNA here is from genome assembly GCA_012931725.1 of Litsea cubeba. Lineage (NCBI taxonomy): Eukaryota > Viridiplantae > Streptophyta > Magnoliopsida > Laurales > Lauraceae > Litsea > Litsea cubeba. Next base: position 203,738 of record WHSA01001107.1, on the reverse strand, counting down.
TTCATCAGTGGCTAATACAAGGACAATGGAACTCACCCTATCAATTTGAGTGTGGAGCATGTGGCTCTTGGCTCCGTGAATTTTACAACAATATCCATGATATAGGCCAGGAGTCTTTCAAGACTTTCGTTCGTGGCATTACTATTGAAATTAATCCGATCTATTTGAGTTAATTCCTGGAAATTGACAGAAGTCTTGTTGCCCAATACCCCATTCTTGAGCCGGATTCTGATAATATGAATGATGAGGATGATATAGATTGGGATTCAGTTGCTACCACACTTTGTGGACGTCGTGGAGGGTGGCCAGGAGGTATATGCTTAAACAAAAATATCTCACACCCTCTTATCGCATTCTCAATATATTTGCTTGCTTCAATATTAAACCAAAGGGACGCACATCTGAGATCACACAGGAGACTGGTTATCTTCTTTATTTGATTGGGTTTGGGAAGCCTATTGATCTTCCTCTTGCCATTTTCAAACATATGCTGAAAGCTCAAGAAATACTTCCCTTCTGTATGGTATCCTTGTGACAAGGATTTCCTTCTCACATGGCGTTGAAATAGGACCAAATGATGATATTGTTCGTGGAAGAGGGAAGATTACTCATCAGATTGTAGAATTGTCTTCTTCGCATGTCCAGTTTGATGATAGCGCTGAGGAAGAAGAACAAGCTACTGCTGAAGAAGATGCCGCTTCTCAGTACTATTACCAGCAGATGCCAGGATACTTTCGACAACCGCCTATTTGATCAATCTACTCAAATTGAAATGTTGGAACATAGAGTAGATGCACAGTTTCAGAAGGTGTTTGCTCACATAGAGCGGATGGACATTAGGGGTAACAAAATTGAGGACAAGCTTGACACCCTCCTTCGTCGTTTCCCTCCCTCACAATAATCCATGACTTATCATTTGTTTATTTTGGCCCTGTTTCTTGCATAGTGCTTGATCTTTGTGGACCGGTGTTAGGTCTCGTGGTTTTTTCCTTGTATAGGGTTTTCCACATAAAAACCACGTGTCTATCTTTGTGGTTGATTGATTGTTAACTTAGATTATTGCCTTCTTGTTTCCATATAAAAATCTGTGTTGTGACATTATTTAATCCTAGATTGACCCTCTTGGATTTTCATTAATGAAATCTTAAATGCTAGATTTTCTTTCTAGTAATTGCAAAAGGGACTTTAATGTTACTTACGAACAGAAAAGTTATCATAGATGTTCTAGATGTGCCATTGATACGAGGGGGAATCAGCTTTAGATATGTACCTTTGATACGAGGGAGAAACCGATTCTCTGCCAGAATTTGCATTTACTTCTGTTCTGACTTGAAAAGGTGCTCAAATTTGGTGAGCAGCCTTTCTTTAGCAGTATTCACTTCAATTTTGCACACATTGGCTTGTTTCTTGTAGAGTCTGCAGCATTCTTTTTTCCTTCCTACCAGAAGTCCCAATTTACCAATTTTCAATTGCTTTGTGAAAGTAGTTTTCATGACTTCAATTATCCAACTTGAGGCCAGTTATTATATTGAGCCAAGGTCAGGAACATCTGTCATTCTTTATTGTCGATGAGCAACCCTCATTTCAGTACTTGCACTACATAGATCACATATTCCCTCATTTTTTGAATAAGTGCTATTATTTATCTTAACAACAATGGAGTTTCCTGGTTCGTAGGATGCAAAGTCCTTTCGAGAAGTGGCATGTTGTGAAGCACTTGTATGATGTATGCATGTGGAGAGGCTTGAGAATCTGTTGCTTTTTTCCATTTTCAGGTGAAAAGGGTGTTTCCCTTGGGTTTCTACAGCTTGTTTGTGGCACCCCCGTTGCTGGCAGTGATGAACTTGTTTTGGTTTTGGAAAATCATCAAGGGTTTAATAAAGACACTTTCCAAAGCAAGGCACAGGCACTAATGCCCACACCTCATGGGTTTGATCTCTTACCTTTTGTTCCCATTCATGTTTTCCTTGTTATTTTAAGCCCTATAGTGGCCATTTTAGTCTCAAATGTAACTAGCATTCATAGAGCTACATTATGTAGTGTAGGTGCAAAATTTTTTTTTCGTTGTGGTTTGTCACAAATGCGAAAATCACTCAACTTAGTGACAATAACACGATTGAAATGCCCTCACGGCATTTGGAGAGTATCTGCCACCTTGTTGAGTTAGATGTATTTCTGTCTTCATTTTGTTCCCTGGCTTTACAACAGTTGTGAGAAGTCCACTATGAATTCGTAGAAATGCAAGAATCAGAAAAGGTATAATTTTCCCCCGGCCTTGTTCAGTGGAATTCTGACGGTCCTCTGTCAGGCGAAACTGCAAGTTCTCATTGGTGCACTCCTTGTGATTTATTATGTAACAGATACAATTGAAAACATTTTTTTTTTTATTCTCAATATTTTTTGTAAGGCATTTTTGTCTATCTAGACCTGGTTTCTGCATAAATACGCACGAGTGCGAAGCCTTTAACAAAGGGAAGAAGGTTCAAGAGTGGAGAAATGCATAGGTCTTATTTCATTTTTAAGGGAAGGGTGGAGATTTATTTTGTGCGTAATGTGTCCGACTCATTTAACAATGATATAGTTCTAATTGAAGCACCATTAATGTCTCCCCATTTAATCATAGGTGCAGTGATATCCCTCACCGTTGGGGATATAAAGAAGCCAAGCCCACTCACAAAATGCTCATGATCAGCTCAATTGTTTCATGAACAAAGCTCGACTTAGGTCTAGCTCCCCTCGAGTTGGCCGAGCTCAACATATTTATATTTTTGTATGCATTTATGGGCGCACTTTTTTTGGCAACACTTGTGTGGAAAAGGGAAATTTCCCATGAGAAAGTGCGTATCTGGTGCTTGGTTTAGAATATTTTTGCAGACAATTTTTGGTAGAAGTCTGTGATCTCGAGTCCTAAGATGTACCTCAGTAGTTTAGGACATGGATGCGTGAGTGAGTTCGGGAGTGTGCCAACGTAGCAAAAATCAATCTGTTTTCCGCAAAAAATGCTCTCTGCCCTCTGACATTTGAAAAGGTAGTTACTTTGGTGTAATGGTAAAAGTCTCAAGTGTCATGCATGTGATAATGCAGGTACGAGAGTTGAGAGTGCCACTTTGTGTAAACTTGTCAAAGGTTGGATCTGTATCCAATCTAGACCCTAACAAGACCATGCTATAGCAAGACCCGCATTGGGTAATGACCTTAGATGTTCATGGAAAGAGCACACCTTGGATTTTGCAAGCTGATGAAATGGATGGTTTTAGTTCTCTATTTTTCTTATAATATTGCAATATAAGATTATTTATTTATTTATTTATTTTAAGCCTTACGCCGAAGCCCTCGTGATGTGATTGTTTCTGCTTTTGCATCAATGTTAGTTATAAGACATACCAAATATTCTATTTATAAAAAAAATGTCTACCAACTCCAATTCAAACAATTCTAAGAGAGCTGCTGCCTTCACACTGAAAATGGTTCTCCACACACTGCAATAAATGGAGACAAAAATGTCCACTTGAAAATTTACCAAAATGGCTCAAATTCTCCCCTCCCGGACAGTTTCTACTAGAGGTGTACAATAATCGTGACGCGACCCGACCCGGTTATCCGACCCGACCTGTGGGTCAATGGGTGGGTCATGGTAGCAGATTTTCGGTGCTCAACCCGACCCGAGCTGATGGTCCTCTGTACCGGGTAACGGGCCTCACGGGTTGGGTTACCGGGTGACCCGTGAACCCGGTAATAAAATAAAATAAAAATAATTAAATGTAAAACTAAGTTGTTAAGAAGCTAGAAACCAATATATTTAACAAATCTGCACCACGAGTTAAGTGCCTTTTTGATAGTGTGTTTGTCAGGCTGGGTTGGGCATGGTTTTCTGAACTTACTTGAGTCGGATTCGAGCTTTAGCTGTGCTTGACTCACTCTACCCAGATTGTCTTTAAATTACAGAGTTGGATTTTGTATATATTCGATTTTATTAGCACAATTGGTTATAGGCCAATATACCTAATTCATTGGGTGTGGTCAATCAAATACATTTTCTCATACTTTAAAATATAAAAAAGTGCAACCATCAGGTTCATGGCCACCTGTAACTGGAACACTACAAACCCATCAAAAAAGTGCCAACTGGGTGAGTTCGGGTTGGCTTAAATTTAAACTGGGTGATACGTTAATCCAAGCTCTCATAGGATTGGACCTCGTAGTATGAGTTGGAAAACTGGTGTTGGGTAACATCCTACAACAATGGTTTAGAAACCTGTCTACGTTTGGATGCCTATTATTTAATTGACTGGAACCTTTCCTTGTCTCACTCTCCTTGCTATCCCCTCTTTTTCATCTTCTCTTCCGGTTTAAATTTTCACCTCATTCTCTATTTTACTTCATCTCATTAATCTTGATTTCATTCAAAGTTGTTACCCACTTAACTAGCATTCTTAAGCAATGGACTAGCCAAAGGACAACTAGATGATGGTTCCCGATCATTCTAGCAGTGTCGAGGTAAGCATATTTATCGTGATTTGTTTTTTAGTCTGAGACGAACCATTCGGCCCTACATATCCATTTCGTTGTGCTTTGGGCGGCAACACAGTATCGAACAATTCAGCATCGAATGGCACTACAATGTCGTACAAAAGAATTAATTTCGGCCATTCGTGACCGAGCATAAGCAATAACAAGGTTGGCTAGGAATGTATGGTGGACTATAGTAATGGGTTTATCAACCAAGAGGTAATAAATGTAGATGAATCAATTCGATATTTAAATTGATGTAATCACTTGGTTCAATATAATTTTGTTTGGCTATGTGCAGATATTCACAAGTCGAGAAGCCCTAATTAATTGGGCTCGTGATGTTGAGAGGAGAAATGGTTTCATTGTTGTGATTAAGACATCAGCAGCGCCCAACAGGAGAAATAAAAAACCAAGGTTGACCCTTGGGTGTGAGAGGAGTGGGTCTTATAGAGACACGAGGATGACTAAAGATGGGATTGTAGGGAAGAAATTGAAGCTGATTGGTTTGAAGAAATGTGGCGCCCATTCACGTTACAAGGCAAAGTGGTGGGCTCAAATGAGGAATGGATGTTGCATATAGTATGTGGTGTGCATAATCATCTAGCTGCAGACTTCCTAGAAGGGCACTCATTTGCAGGGAGATTAACAGAGGAGGAAACTTCATTGCTGGTAGACATGTTTAAGAATATGGTTCGGCCAAAGGATATATTGGTCACATTGAAACATAAACATGAGTTAAATGTAAGCACAATGAAGACCATTTACAATGTATGTCAGAGGCATAAAGTTGAGGAGAGGGCTGGATGTTGTCAGATGCAACAACTGTTGAAATTATTGGCGGAGCATAAGTACATTGAGTGGCATAGGAATTGTCCTGAAATAGATACTGTCATTGACTTGTTCTTCACACACCCTACCAGCCTAGACCTATTGTGTGTATTTCCTCATGTGTTGATAATGGACTGCACTTACAAGACCAATCGGTATCGAATGCCCTTATTGGAGATTGTTGGAGTGACATCCACATAGAAGACTTTTTCGGTATGCATTGTATATCTCCAGAATGAACGTGAAGACTGCTACTCATGGGCATTGGGTATTTTGCGCAAAGTTATTGGCGAGGGTGTTTTTCCTAGTGTTATTGTCAATGACAGAGAAATGGCTTTAATGAACGCCATATCTAATGTTTTCCCTAGTGCCGGACATCTTTTTTGCAAATGGCATATCAATAGAAATGTTTTGGCTAAATGCAAGAAGTTGTTTGAGATGAAGGAAAAGTGGAACCGGTTTATAATGAGCTGGAACATGTTGGTCTCCTCGTCCACAGAGGAACATTATAATCTGCAGAAAAGTACTAGAAACTCAAATGAGGAACTAGAAGAGGGAGGAGGAGAAAAGGCATGTGCAACCCTTGCACAAAGGGTGGTACATCCAACTCTTAGACTTGAAGATCCCCGGGCGTGAATTCCAATGATGGAATAGGATGAAAATTTCCAGCCCTCTTTCTCCTCTATTTATAGCACTTAAGCGGCCTCCTCATACTAATTGAAATAGAAGTCTTAGTTATCTAACAATTAGTAACTCTCTTCTATTACTAATTAAAATAGAAGTCTTACTTCCACAATAATTAGTAACTTACCATACCATAATTAGAAGTCTCACTTCAAATATGATTACTAACTTTCTAATTCCTTTTCTAATTAAAATAGAAGTCTCACTTCTACTAAAACTAGTAACTTTACTATTACCACTATTAGAAGTCTTACTTCAAATAGAAATAGTAACTTTCCTTTTATAGTTCAACTAGAATTAGTATATTTCTAGTAACTTGGGCTAGCGTGGGGACCACTAGGGATTCCTTCAAAAGCTGGCACCAACTGGGACTCGTGGCCCCACATCTCATGTATAATTCGGGCCCACAACAAATTGCAAATAACTCCACTATATAAATGTAATTGAACTCCAGTCTTAGGAAATTACATAGAAGAACCTAAACTTCCCCATTACCACAAGTAGGCCACTTTATCAATATCCATGGAGCAATTGGACCTGTCTTCCAAACTTAGATCCATATCTTATTATCCTTGAGCCCCAATTAATTATAATGATGATAGATACCTTTCCAATTAACCCTTAATCGGAATGGGTGCGCACTCACCAATGATAAATTCATTAATTGGCCCAAGTGGATATTAGGGATAGATTCCATCTAAACCATTTAATGTTCCCACAGCTCTACTACCACATACCCAAATCACCGAGGTGTTGACCTATAGTTGGCCTCACTCATTGGTGACTCAAAGCAAATGAATAGATAAAAACTTGAGTTCATTAATGTCTCAGGATTGAGAGCATATTGCTAGGGAATTATGAGAGAATACCTTAAAGTAAAGACAATGTTTATAAGGCTCTTCTCATGGTCATTCAATATATCTAATGTACCAATACTATGATCCAGAATCTTTCATTCTGATGATCGAGACAAATCACACTATCTCATAGTAACCAAAGTACTGCAACCTTGTTAGTATTCAAGTATAAGATTTGCCACACGTCTGTGAAGATATTCAAGTATAAGATTTGCCACACGTCTCCCGTATGTGGATCTCATCCATATACATGTATTACATCTAATATACTTGTGGACTCCGGTTCATCTCATGAACCATCATGTCATTCGTATTGGTTATGTGCAAGTATATAACAAAACACCATTCATCTCATGAAAGGAAAGCATGAATATATTGATAAATAAAAAAATTAATCAATTTATTTCATCATATACTGGTATTGAGACCATAAAACTAATAGGAAGTCCGGTCTTATGAAACCTCAATTGATAGATTCACCCCCAGGTAAGGGTAGGATCACTTAATGAACCCGTTTGGAGGACCCTTGCCTAGAACAGTCAAGCTGTCTCCACACTCTGGACAAGGCTTTTCTTGAATCAATCGTGATCAAAGAACGCAATTGGTGCAACCTTAGTGTTCTTCGTCTCTTTTCTTTTTCTTTTTTTAAGATTCCTAATGGACTCATCGAAGAGAAACGATGGCCCAATCCCTGATCCGAGCATAGGCTCAACATTTCTGCGAGCACCGGTGCCCGAAAGAGAAATGATCAAAGTTTCTCAATTTTGAATCCAATATGAGAAATCTGATTTTTTTTTAAAGATCCCTAATAGACTCATTGAGGAGAAACGATGGCCCAATTCCCGATCCGAAGACAGGCTCAACATTTCTGTGAGCACCGGTGCCCTAAAGGGAAATGATCAAAGTTTTTCAATTTTGAATCCAAAATGAGAAATCTGATTTTTTTTTTTTTTGTAAAAAGAGAAAGAGTGGAAATAAACTCAAAGATAGAATTAGAAATTTCCAATCCCTTCTCATTTTGTTTAGATGCGAAATCCAACATAGACCACAAACTAGAAATTAGCCAAGGAATCTAGAAAAGAAGTATAAGCAAAGAGAAAAAATATGATATGCAAATATTTCATTTCTAAGCATCATGTTCTCAAATGAACGAGTCCCACCAGGTGTGCCAGCTTGATGGACCACGCTTTCGCTGCTCGGCGCTACCGAGGTCCGTGGACGTGAGAGTCCGTGAGGTACGACCCTTTCGCCCTCGGAGGGCGAAGATAGCATCAACATTTTTTTGTGTGAGTGTGCCAGATTTTCTAGTCTACTTGGAATTTCAAGTGGTGGTCCGGAGATCCACCTTCACAAGTAGAAAAGGAAATCCACATATAAAGAAAAGAGACATTGATTTTTGAAATGTCGTAAGAGGCGATTTCATTTGTTTTGCCGTAAAAGGCGGTTTTTGTTAGTTTTATGGTCTCAATCCAGTATATGATATAATAAATAAATTAATTTCTTTATTTATCAATATATATATATATTCATGCTTTCCTTTCATGAGATGAATGGTGTTTTATTAAGGGAAAACCGTACTACACCTACCTGGACTTTGGCCGTTTTGCAGAGTACCCCCTATACTTTGGTATTTGTGACTAAACCTACATGTAGTTTTAGTTGACATGCAAAATGAACGGAAACTGTTAGTATTGACGGTGTAGGCCGTATAAAATGCATTTGGTGCATACTGGCGCCAAATTATAATCCAAAAAAGACATATTTGCCCTTGAACCAAGGCTATAAAAGTGGAAAGGCATAAGAGCACAACTCCTTCATTCTTTTTCCAGCCATATCAAATGGCTTCCTCCCAGAACTCTCAAAACTCATGTACCCACTGTTCTCGTGGCCAAAGCTCTCAATGTTCTCGTGGCCAAAGCTCTCAACGTTCTCGTGGCCAAAGCTCTCAACGTGATGTTGAAATTCGATACTGTCACTGCGGACATAGGGCTACTTCTATAAGCATTATAAAGGGATTTAGACACTTCTCAAAGAAAGAAAATCCACAATCACAGAACCAAAAGTCATGAACCCATAATGCAACCAGCTGAAATTAAATCTACATAGCTGTTACCGCTGCTCCATAATCCTATCCATTAGCTTTCTCATCTACTGTTTAGCAAATTTGCAGCTTCTTCGAATCACCTTTTGAGTCTCTGATGCTTGATTTCATATCTTATAGCAAATCAGCTCAGTGAGAATTAGACAACATACGAGTTAACAATCCAGACAATCCAAATTTACTTAAGTGAAAATGCAGACCACTCATCATAGGCCATCAACATTCTCTCAGCTCTATTGAACTTGAGGGCATAACATGTAATCCTTTCTAGCAAAATACCTTGTAATGATTTCCAAATGGTAATTTCAATGTAACTCTAAACTCTGGTGTGTTTGTGCCCATTTCAATTAAACAGAATGTTTCAATCTTTTTCAATGACATTGATACAAAATCATTCTGTTGAAAAGCGTTTGAAATTGGCCTGTTAAGACAGCTAACTTTACTGTGAAATGGTTGCCAAACAGTGCATATTTCCCATTTCAAAAAAATAAAGTTTACTATAGTCTGCTTAAAATCCAATCAAGCAGCCCAAAGAAATATTATAACTGAATTTGCCCCCAGACTAGCAAGCCATTAACTTGAGTACTACAAACAGAAAGTCCACACAAACAACAATGTATTTGCTATTATTGAAAGAAAAAGAAAAGGTTCAAATTTGAACAAGACAAAAAAAGGTTGAAAGTAACATTTCTCTCATCTACTCCCTGGAGAGTAACAAATGTAAATAAATTTGAACTCAACGCTTTCTACCACCGCCTCCAAGTTTTAGGCCTTTCGGAGCTGCACCATTGGGCACGCCTTTGGTCCGAGTCTTGGCTGTCACCTCGGCTTTCTTTGCCTTCTTCTCATCCTTAGTTTTCTTGATTTTCTCTTTAATTTCACTACAGCGTCAAACATCCAATGAATACAATGACAATGCGTTCTGGGCAGAAAAATGAGGGACTGTGGCAAGGGAAGAGAAAGAAGGAGAGAAGGAAAGAAGAGAGATATAAATTCGTTCCACTCTACAACTGTAGTAATCGCAATGAGATTGATAAAGTTTCTGCAATTTAAATAAATTCGCAAGGGAAGTTCGATCAGGCTAACCTGCTCAATATTGTATCCAGGACTGGGATCATTGGAGAGAGTGAGAACTCTGGCGAACCGATCCATACAATTGCCGATGGCAATGTCAATGGTCTCACCATATATACTATACCTTCCTTCGCTGTAGGCGATGACCTGGGTGTTGCCGCCGCTGACGTAGAGGACGACGGGGTCGACGACGCCGGTGACTATCCTACCCATCTCGATGTGGGCGACTCAGTTGTTGACGGCGGTGATGGGTTTGCGCCAGAGCTGGGAGAGGATGCGGACGACGACGGTGGCAAGGGACTGTGCAGTGGGAGCTCAGCGGTTGGGAGGAAGAAGAGAAGAGGGAGAAAAATAAAGAAAAAAGAGGGAGGGGAAAGGAGAGGTGAAAGAAAGGAAGGAGATGCAAGGGAGGAGAAGTGGGGAGAGGAAGAGAAAAAAGAAAGAGAAGAAGAAGTGAGGAAAGAAAAACGAAAGAGACTTAAGAGAGGAAAGGGAGAAAGAAAGAACGAAGGGTGCGTGTGTGCAGGCGGAGTGCAGGGGGCGGAGGTGATGCAAGGGTGTGCAGGGGATGGAGGTGTGTACCTGCGCAGGGGGAGGCGTCAGGCGGTGCGAGGAGGAGGAAGGAGGTGCTACGTGCGTCTGTGGTGTGAGATGGAGAGTTCTGTTCAGGACGGTGGAGGAAGATGGGTTGCAAGAGGTGGAGATGAGGGAGTTCTACGGATGTGGAGATATGGGGACGAGGGAATGGGAAACCCTAACGAGAGATGAGGGAGTTTATCCAAAAGCGCCCAAAATCGCCAGACCATGTGAACCCTAACAGCAAGAGCAAAATGGGAAAATGAACAAAACACACGAGTAGAGACCTTATATATGGAAGGGTAATTTCGCCATTTCCTCTATTCCATCACGACCGTTTGTATTTGCAAGTCAACTAAAACTACAAGTAGGTTTAGTTTGAAATACCAAAGTACAGGGGGTACTCTGCAAAAATACCAAAGTACAGTTAGGTATAGTGTTTTTTTCCCTTTTATTAAATACTTGCACATAATTAATACGAATCTGATACGGGTGATAGCGTGGAATATCGAGAGGTTTTGGAGATCCTAATTTGATTAGTGAAAGTATTTCATCAATAAAGAAAGATGCAACTTCTCCATTAAAGCACAATCGAGCTCCAAAGGTATAATCTACTTCCTTGTATGGAGTAGATTTATTTGTTGCTGGTTTCCATCTTCTAGATTGATTGATTTACTGATCATGATGGCTGAGATTGAGGGTTTGCATCCTGAATTGAGTTTTGTAGCCTTCTGGATAGTTGATCACTGCATCAAGTAGATTAAAAGTTTTTTGAAACCTATCCTAGAGGCCCACCTATTTCCAATAATTGGTATTTGAGCAAGGGCTATGTACGGATCAATTTTGATGGATTTTCTTTGTTTATTAGTGAATCCATGTTTGAATAGTCACAAAGTGGTTTAATAATGTTGCATGGATGATAGGAAGCCATAGGAACACTTTGGGAGTGATTTGGTGAAGTTTGGACACGAAATAAGAAAACCCAAAAATCTGCCTTCGTCAGTTCGGTCGACAGAGACCTGTGCTTGGTCGACCGGGTAAGTGCGGGTTGGTTGACTGAGCCCTCTGGTCGATCGACCGGTCACTACGTAGCAGCATGCAGAATTTTGATTTTTCAATTTTGGGTCCTATTTTCCCAGCATTGTTTGGCAACCTATTTTGTGATTTGTATGGTTGTATGAGATACTAACTTGCAGGTGATCTTGTCCTCTCCATATAGCCCATAAGATTTTGCTTTCTATTTACGGTTGATTGATTTATTTGAGGCTAAGTGTAAAGGGCACCATGGTTTCCTTGGTTTCCCGTGAAAGGGCAAGGCATGGTGAATTTCCCTATAACCCTTTTATTTTCATGTTTAGATTACCATATAAGTCTCATCGTAGAGACGTAGGAATTTATGTTATTATTTAATTTTATAAATTCTGGCGATGTCCGAGACGAAAAAGGAAAGCGATGTTGGACTCCTACTCAAAGAGTTTGATGATTACCAAAAGTGTTTTGGAGTTGCCCAAAGAGTTTGAGGAATTCCAAAGTTTTGGAAAGTCCAGAAGTCCAAGAAGTCTATTCCCCTTGGACCATGTGGAGGAGAGGACCAGTTTCTAATTTTTAGCATTTTCTATTTATGGATGAGTGCTTGATTTAGAATGTTTCCAAATCTGATCCAAACATAGCAAGTTACTAAAATTGGTCAAATCAGATTAATTTTTGGAAATAATTCTAATTAGTGTTGATTACCCATGAGATGGACACATTAATTGGTAACACTAATTTAAGAAACTAGACTTTCCTTAAAAATGACTTGACTTGGAACCAATCTTAGATCATATCATGTGATGATTTGATGTTCATATTTATATGTGGGCCCTAATACCTTAAAAAGGGATCCTCAATTCTAAAATATTATGTGGAAGCGGGGCATTTAAATTGAGAAATCCCCATGGTTTTCCACCATAGGTCCATTGTAAGGTAAGTACTAGCCTCGTTCCATCAAGAGAATGGCCGTTCCTCACAGAGGGCTTTTATTTGTCTAGTTACTAGATATGGATCTCCTTTGGATAGTATTGGTGAGAGGTGGTGGGAGTTCACTCCCCAAGGAGGAGCTGCCCAAAACGGTTGTTATGCAATATTAGTTGGTGGGTCACACTTAACTAAAATAATGATGTAGTATCCCCAAGTATTTGCCTCATGTATTTTCGAAACCAAAGAAAATCGGGTTTCAAATATTAATTGGTATGAGATACCTAGATAATAATGAATGATGGGAATCATGGATAGTTAATCTTAATTCTAATTTTGATCCGCACCAATCTAAGTGGCATTTGCACTCCGCAAGGAGGCATGCCCTAGGGGATTGGGATTCCGATTTATTCTAAATTTAGTGGTTATGAGGATTCCCACATGAATTTGGTAGAATACTAAACCCTAATGTCATTTATATTCCTTCATTAAATGTATGGTTATGTGCTACTGTTTTCTCTAGCATGAATTCCAATAATTTCAATCCACTTGCGACCATCCTTAACTAGAATAAGTTGGAAGGATCCAGCTATGTTGACTGGAAAAGGACCTGGATTTAATCTTGACATCTTCAGGATGCAAATATGTCCTTACCACACCCTGCCCTAAAGAGCCCGAGCCAAATGCACCACAGGACCAGAAATACCTTTACACCAACTGGATCATAGACGATGAGATGGCCAGGTGCTATATGCAGGCATCCAGCCTAGTGTCTTACAACACCAACATCAATCCTATAAGACTGCATCCGATATAATATCAAACTTAAAAGAGATGTTTGCGGACCAGATCAAGCCTGCTAGGCGGGATGCCATGAAAATGCTTATAAACACTAAGATGGCTTAGGGAACACCAGTACAGGACCATTTACTGATTATGATAAACTCATTGCATGAGTTAGAAGTACTGGGAGCTACGATTGATTCAACCATTTCAAGAATAATTATGTTATGAATAAAAATCTGACCTTAGCTGAGCTGTTGAGCCAGCTGGCAAATGAGGAAATAATGAAGAAGATTAAAATCCTGATGACAGAAAGTCATTTGCCCAGTCCAAGCCGAAAGGCAAAGGCCGGAAAGGCAAGAAGAAATCAGTCCCCAAGGGTCCTAAGGTGGAGAATGGTTCTTCTGATGGTGTGGCCAAAGCTAAGGGTACGAGAGTAAAGAGAAATTGTTTCCACTGTGGTATGACAGGACATTGGAAAAGGAATTGTCCTAATCTTTTGTCAAAGGAAAGAACCTCATGTATGATTCAGTCACTTGTTTCTGAAGTTAGTTTTGCAACTGGTACTTTAGAATCCAGGTATGTTGACTCTGGTGCAACTAATTACAGATGTGATTTGTTGTAGGAGTTTCGGAAAACCAAGAGGCTTAGTGGCGGAGAAATCGTTGTTAACCTGGGATTGGAAGCCAAGGCAGAAGCAGTGTTAGTGGGAGTGGTAACTTTGTTAATTTCAGATATTAAGTTGATTTTGTCAGATACATTATATGTACTGTCTTTAAGATGGAACTTTATTTCTGATTCGAGTATGATGAATAAGAGTTATTCTATTATTTTTGGTACTGAAATTGTCATATATTCTGACAAGGTAATCAATGGCTTTTATTTGTTAAACTCCCACAATGTATGAGATACATGACACTGAAATCAATAATAGACTATCATTAAAGAAGATGTCACCTTCATCTAATCAAACAAAAAACTTTGGCACCAGAGGCTAGTGTTAGTTTTATGGACTCAATCCAGTAGATGATATAATAAATTGATTAATTTCTTTATTTATCAATATATTCATGCTTACCTTTCATGAGATGAATAGTGTTTCATTATATACTTGCACATAACCAATACAAATGACATGATAGTTCATGAAATGAACCGGAGTCCACAAGTATATTCGATGTAACACATGTATATGGATGAGATCCAAATACAGAGAGACATGTGTAACAAATCTTATACTTAAATATCTTCACAACCAGTGATGAGACTGAACATCTCATCTGATAAGGTTGCAGTACCTTTATCACTATGAGATAGTGTGATTTGTCTCGATCATCAGAATGGAAGATTCTGGATCATAGTGCTGGTACATTGGATGTATTGAAGGATTATGAGAAGCACCTTATAAACATTGTCTTTACTTTAAGGTATGCTCTCATAATTCCCTAGCAGTAAGCTCTCAATCTTGAGACATTGACGAACTCAAGTTTCTATCTATTCATTTGCTTTGAGTCACCAATGAGTGAGGCCAGCTGTAGGTCAACACCTAAGTATTTGGATACGTGGTAGTAGAGCTGTGGGAACATTCAATGGTCAAGATGGAATCTATCTCTAATATCCCCTTGTGCCAATTAATGAATTTATCATTAGTAAGTGCACACCCATTCCGATTAAGAGTTAATTGGAAAGGTACCTATGATCATTATAATTAATTGGGGCTCAAGGATAATAAATATGGATCTAAGTTTGGAAGACAGGTCCAATTGATCCATGGATATTAATAGAGGGGCCTACTTGTGGTAATGTGGAAGTTTAGGGTCTTCTATGTAAGAAATTCCTAAGACTGGAGTTCAATTGCATTTATATAGTGGAGTTATTTGCAATTAACTGTGGGCTTGGATTGCACATGAGATGTGGGGTAGCGAGTCCCAGTTGGAGCCAACTTTCTAAGGAATCCCTAGTGGTCCCCACGCTAGCCCAATTATTAAGATACAACTTCTAGTTGAACTCTAAAAGGAAAGTCACTATTTCTATTTGAAGTAAGACTTCTAATAGTGGTAATAGTAAACTTACTAATTTTAGTAGAAGTGAGACTTCTATTTTAATTAGAAAGGAATTAGAAAGTTACTAATCATATTTGAAGTAAGAGTTCTAATTATGATATAGTAAGTTACTAATTATTGTAGAAATGAGACTTCTATTTTAATTAGTAAAAGAAGAGAGTTACTAATTGTTAGAGAAGTGAGACTTCTATTTCAATTAAAAGAAGAGGTTGCTTTAAGCTATAAAAAGAGCAGAGAAGGGTGTTGCACGCCCCTAGCTATTCCCATCATTGGGATTCACACCCAAGCTCTTTTGTGCAAGAGTTGCACACAATTCCACTCTTTTCTCTTCTAGTTCTTCTTTTAGTTCCTCCTTTGAGTTTTTAGTAGTTTTCCCTTGGAAGATCTCACCATCTTCTTGAGAAAAAGAGAATCTGATACGGGTCATAGTGTGGAAGATCAAGAGGTCTTGGAGATTCCTATTTGATACGTGAAAGAGTTTCATCATCAAAGAAAGACGTCACTTCTCCATTAGAGCACAACCGAGCTCCAAAGATATAATCTACTTCCTTGCATGTCATAGATTTATTTGATGCTTGTTAGTTGTTGTTTCCATCTTCTAGATAGATTGTTTTACTGATCATGATGGCTGAGATTGAGGGTACGCATCTTAGATTGGTTTTGGTAGCCTTCTGGATAGTTGATCACTACATCAAGTTGATCAAAAAGTTTTGAAACCTATACTAGGGGCCCACCTATTTCCAACAGCTAGGTCATATAAACCCAAACAGGATTGGCAGGCTAGTGAAAGTTGGTATCTTGCCTTCATTGGTGGTAGAACCAATGCCTGTCTGCAGGTCCTGTCTGGAAGACATAATGACCAAAAGACAATTTTCATCTAAGGGCAATAAGGCCAAAGATTAATTGGAGTTAGTGAATACTGATATGTATGGACCCATAAATATTAGAGTGAGAGAAGGTTACGAGTACTTCATCATTTTCACCGATGATTACTCAAGATTTGGATACATATACCTTATGCACCGCAAGTTCGAGACTTTTGAAAAGTTTAAAGAGTTTTGAGCGGAAGAGGAAAAACCAATTAGGTAAAAGTATAAATACTCTTCGATGAGATCGAGGAGGAGAATATCTCCCTGCTAATTTTATGGTATACTTATCAGAAAATGGGATTCTATCCCAATTGTCTGCTCCTGGTGTAAGAGCCCGACCCGAGAGACCTCGATTAGAGTTAATTAAGTTGTGTTTTAGTTTTAAGTGTGTTTAGTGGTTTTTGGATTAGTTTGGGGATTAGAATAGCTTTTATAATAGCTTTGGGGAATTTGGAGAGCCTCTTTACTTGTGGGACCCTTTGGGGGTTCTTGTTACGGAATGTGTGAGATTGGGGGTTTACCAATGATTTCCAAAAATTATGTTTTTAACCCCGTTGGATTTATCTTGTTAATCCCTACAACTTTCATGTTGACATCGTTTCCATTCGAGGACCCTAAACCCGACTTTTGACAAATTGAGGGCAAAATGGTCTTTTTACCCAAAATCTGGACACCGATTTCAATGTCACCAAAGTGTGCAAAATATATACTTTTTGGAAACTAGAAATTTCGCCGATCAACTTTGTCTTCTTTGTCAAATTCGTTTGAAGCCCCGAAAGCCATGTTTTTAGCCCGAGAAGTCTTTTAAGTTGTGGGCCCCATCCCCACTTACTTATATAGAGAGCTTCTTCTTCATCTTCCCATTTCTTGTTAAAGCTCTAGAGGAGAAGAGATTCCAGCCCTAAGGTCTTCCTTTGTCCCTCTTGCTTATTTCCTCATAAATCATCACTAGAACTCTTCCCAATCAAGAGATGGACCTTGCAATCTTATTCCCCACCTCAAGAGCTCTCTATTGGTATCATTTATAAAGACATGCATCACCATTAGAGCTTCTTGTGAGCTCTCTCTACTTATTTGAACCACTTCTAGGTAAGTGATCCTTCCAAGCTTTTAGAATCTTGTTTGTTTAACCCTAGGGAAGCTCCATTTCGTTTATTGGAAGATTTCATTTTGTTTTGCTTGGATTTTGATATTCTAGGGTTGGATTTGGGGGTTTTGTGTAGATTTGGTATCTTGGCTTGGAGAGGTGTTGAGGCTTGATTTTTCTTAGCATTTGGACCTAAGGCAAGTGGATGAATGGATTGATTTCATAATTGCATGTTTATAAAGATTTGAACTCTTATTCATTGCTTTCACCTAACTTATCTTATGAGTTTTCATGATTTTGGAAACGTGCATAATGATAGGCTATTCTCTATTAATAGTCCCTTTGGAAAATATGTGCATCATTGTCTTGTTTATAGATCCATTGTGTTCATTTATGAGTTCTATTAATGGAGTTGACTTGCATTGAATGAGGTGGAAGTGATGGAGAAGTTATGTTTGGTTGGTGTGATTGTTGAGGGAAGTAAATGATGGATTGAATGGGGTTTAAATGAGGTTTTAGAGACCCTCAAATGTATGGCTAATGGGTGCTCAAAAGAGGGTGAAAGGAAAGAAAGAGGAAGGAACGGACTGTACACAGAAAGTGAGTTTCGGGACAGTTCGCTCGAGCGACCGTGACACATCGCTCGAGCGAACCCGTCACAGAACCTCATCGGCTCGAGCCAACCCTCTGATCGCTCGAACCAACCTGATCCGAGCAGGTCCGCTCGAGCGAACCCCAGACAGAGAGCTGTTTGCCCGAGCGAACCTCCTAGTTCGCTCGAGCGAACTGCCTGTCTGTCATGGGTCAACGCCTAAGGGTTTGAAACTTTGTTTTTAGGCTTGGGGAGGTATTGTATGGAGCCCCAATGCCATGTAAGGACTTGTAAGGCGTTATATGAAGTCCGAAAGAAGGAGAAACCTCATCATGAAGATTCCATGAGGTTTTCTAAGATGGACCAATGTGTATAAGGATCCGGAATGTCCCTAACTCTTAAAGAGTACCAAATTACATCATGACCGACATACGGGACCCTATTCACACTGATTCAATTCTAGGAACCTCCATGTTTAGCCTGTAAATGTATGAGAAACTATTTGTATTCAATTTTCAACCAAACTCCTATTTTGGGATTTCAAACCCACATGATATGACTAGACTGTTCCAAGAGTACTAGAAGTGATGTGTTTAGCTTTTGCTAACCTGTATATGTCGACTTGAGATGAATGTGTAATTGTGCCTCTCGGCACCCCGTTCTTTTACTATGCATATGATTTGATTTATCGTATTTGACCTATGAGTCGGCACCACTGAGCTTGGACGACCTTGTCGGCTTGATCCACCGACTTGGGGTTCCTTCCCCTCCTGATAGTCAGCTGCAGTCTGGAATACGCAGAGTTTTTACCCGGTTCGCTACCGTGGTCCCACAGAGTATATATATATGTGTATATTATAGTATTTATCGTTGTCCCTCCTCACCTTGTGTGACTGAGGTCAATGATCCTATAGGGTATGCGCTCTCTTCACTTCGGTGAGAGATGATGTAGCTTTGTGTGGTTGCCATCTTGACAGTTCCTTATCCTTGGTACCTCTATTGTTTTATATCGTTCATGTTGCTATTTAACAAATGATGCATTATCTTTTATGAAATTCATTATTTATACACAGGTTTTCTAAACTCTTGCATAGTATCATTGTTTTATTACTGTTATATCTACTCACCCACCTGCCAGACCGTCGTGTCTGATCCATTTATTTTGGTACTCAGGTCCCGAGCTTATTGCCATTGAGGAGGAGCCTGAGGAGGCGGTCGGTGAACCGCAGCGTGTGATAGAGTGGCAAGCCGACGATGTCATGTAGACATTCGTTCCGACTTTGAGGACGATACTTTTGGGTTTTATTGGATGTATGGTCTTTGTTGACCATTATTTTGGGGCAATTAACTAACTGATCTTTGTATATACAATTAACTTTACTTTTAGGGAAACATGCTTATGATCATTGCTCATTCTGATATCTTGTCATGTCGAATATAAATCAGTATTATTTATGGAATGGAATAGCACTAATATGATTTGCTAGACGCTTCCGCAATCTTGAGAATGTGTTTAATATGGTTATATGTGAGATGATGTGTAAAGATAATCCTCACCGCGGAACCCTATGGGAAATCACGTGCACGGATAAATGTTCTTTTAATTCCGTGTGCGGTTTAGCTGAAGTGATGCACGTGGCGCGGCATCACATTAGTGTCCCGATCCCGGATTTGGTTTCCCCTGACCCGGTCCGGGGTCGCGACACCTGGTATGCTTCTACAGAACGGAGTAGCAGAAAGAAGGAACCAGACTCTTTTAAATAAGATTAGGTCTATGTTGATTTTTCTAGGACTAAAAATGAATGAGAAGAAGAACATTTGAAGAGTTCGAAATTTGGAATTCTGGATAGTTCGCTCGAGTGAACTGGAGCATTCGCTCGAGCGAACATGCCTTTTGAACCCAAGCTCAAGCGACCAAGGGGTGCGCTCGAGCGACTAGCTCTCTGGATGGAGTCCACTCGAGCGAACTTGGGTCCGCTCGAGCGAACTTGAAGCTATTTATTAGGCTTCTTTTGACCCAAATCTTTGAGCGAATTATCACTCGTAGCCTATGTTAAACCATTATAATCATCCCTAATGGATAATTAAAGTGCACACCCACATTCCATAGGAAATTAGGCTCCTTTATACATTATGTCCCTAAAATGGAACCTTTAATCACTTTCAATTAGTCCAATGAAAGTTATTAGTCAATTACTATGCCATGAAGATTAATTTAGAGACTCAACGTATTTTTATAATAAGTGACACCAAATAAGTAGTAATACGCTGATTCTCTTTAACTATCTTGTAATGGATAGTAATAGACTATGTGAATAATTAAATTAGTTAATGATCGTCTTGATTTCTTTAAATAAATTACATTGTATATTGAAAATTAGAATTTCCATTAACATAAATCCTAATTGGAAATTAATTACATTATTAACATCATTTGATTTAATTATCTACTCTTACAATTGTAATTCAATTGTCGTACAATTTCTCGTTATTTGATAGGATTTGAATTGAGTAAATATCCAGTTGTATGAGATTGCTATTTGATTTGAATTATGAACAAAGTATATAAACTTTCACAAGTTCGACTATTATTTGATTTGATTAAGTTGGCACTACTTAGCTTCGACTTTGTGATACCTGACGAGGTTAAACTTGGTTCGTATTATTTGAGACTACTGTA
Source organism: Litsea cubeba (assembly GCA_012931725.1). Lineage (NCBI taxonomy): Eukaryota > Viridiplantae > Streptophyta > Magnoliopsida > Laurales > Lauraceae > Litsea > Litsea cubeba. The sequence continues at coordinate 183,076 of WHSA01001107.1, read as the reverse complement.
GTTAGTCATCTGGAGTACCAAAACTCTAGGATCGGATAGCCAGTTAGCCTTTGGTCGGGCCGCTGGTGGCATCCCAACTAGATTTGCTCTCTTTGAGAGAGGATGAGCTTATTGTAGTTGCCATTTAATATATATATGTTGTTCATTTGATTTCAAAAGTATTAACTAATTTATTTTAATACAATTGCTTAGATACTTATCTATATGGTTATCTTATTAATCATTGTCATTTAACTCACTTTAAGACACTATGTATATTCTTTTTATTGCTCATACTTGCCAATTCGTCGTATTTGAGGTACTATACTTGGTGTCACAGATGCAGGAGCAGCCCCCGGTCCTGAAGAGGTCCCGGAGGGAGAGGAGGAGACCGAGGAGGTTCCTCCAGGATTAGAAGAATGATCGGGAAATGGGCCATTGTAGACATTTCTTCATGTCGGAGGGCGTTATACATCTTTTGAGGGTTTGAGTTAGAGTGTGGCTGGCTACTTTTTGTGTGGTTCACACGAAGATCCTTTTTCATATTATGTTTATACTTTTGGTATTGTTGTACAGGGTACCTTTGTGGGCCCTCCTTGTTAACAATGTATATAGTTGTAAAAGAATTCTTTTGTACTAAACTTAAACGTTGTAAATGGACTTGAAGGGGAATGATATTCATTTTGTAAATACAGCTTCCGCTTAACTGAAATGTTTTTGATAGATTCAAGTGAGCTAGACTCACGAGTGGAATAGTTTATCTCCTTCGTGTGTTGTATTTGACTCGTGACAGGTACAAACACACGCGAGTACGTGTGTCTCACTTCAGGGATTGCCCTAGGCTAGGATAATCCGGGACCGGGATGTGACATTAATTCTATTGATAGAGAGTAAACTAAAGCATGCAAAACAATAATTGAAACATCAAAGAAATAATATACAATTCACATTCACATTCATAATGATAATAACTTCAGAATCATGATACAATCGCTTTCTCTAAGTTTATACTTAAAGAACCCTTAAAAATTATATGAATAAGAATACAACATACCACAGAAGTAGCATCATGCAAAACAGGATTCAGGGTCCATTCTCCATTTCTATGTGCAAAATCAATAATTCATTCATATGTAATAGTAAGAATACTAAAGGCAAAAGAACAAGAAAAAGAATAAAGAAAACTATATAGAGAGAGAGGCGTGTACGGAATTAGGGTTTATGAGGGAGAGGCAGCGAGAGCAGCGAGCAGAACCGAGGCTGGGGTTTATGGTGGGTTCGTGGTGGAGGTTGCCGGATCGGAGTTTCTCCTCGTATACCTCTCTCGTTCCCATCGATCCAATACCGATACCGATACTTTTCTTTGGTAACAAAAGCTTCTACTCGTCGTTAGTAACTTGGTTTTGGCAGTGCAGGAAGAAGTTAAAAAGGGTTTTGGAAAATTCTAAATGCACCCACCGGAATTATTGAACACACCTACTTGCTGGGCTCACCGCACCTATTTTAGTTTTAAAAGGATTTTGCTGAGCCAACCCACCATAATACCCAAAGTGCCCAGCCGAGCTCACCACATCCTTTCCATTTCCATTCCGATTCCCTCGTCGAGAGCTTTCAAATTTGTTAGCGAAGGACCATCTTCTCCACTGGACAGCTCTCATCACCATTGAATCTGCACTGCTTCTATCTATCATTAGGGACAGTCAAACATGTGAGCTCTTATTCTTCTTCTTCTTCATAGGTTTATCATTTTTACATATTTGTTTAGGTTGTAATTATGCATTAAAGAGTATAGACGTTTGCAACAAATAGGGAAGTCCCTGAATTAGATGGATGGAAGTTTCGAACTCTAAACCCTGTCCATTGTTTAAAACCCCTGACTCAATTTATAGTACTTCACAATCTGCTCAGCAATCCAGAAACGTGCAGGGACTATATGCATGGCGCATCGATGCCGTGCAGGTACTATATGCACAGCCCTCTAAGCCGTGCATGTTATATAGGTACGGCATGTAATGGCCGAACATATAAAATATGAACGGTTTCATCATACCGTGCAAACAGAATTTGCAAGTTTTCATTGAGCCGTGCAGATTCAGTTTGCACTGTCTATTTGAACCGTGCAGTACAAAAAAATATGATATCTTTTATTACGCTGTTTCCTCTTATTGATTTTCATTTTTAGCAGGTTGGAAGAAATGACAAGAAGACCAGCTTGCCGTATTGGTGGCAGCTCACAGACGACAGGTGGATGGGCTAGTTCTTTTAGCAAGCCATCGAGAGTGCATATCAAGATTCGTGTTGCAAGACCACGTCACCGAGGTGTGCATGCGAGTTCTTCTACCGCCAGCCGTCAACGGCCAACGACATCTGAACGAAAGACGTCGATTGCACCAGGATCCACTCCCGGAGCCGGTTGAGGAGGATGTTAATAGTTCTTCAAAGGATGATTCCTCAGACGAGAAGGCACAGCCATCCAGTCCTCCTGGAGCAGCAGCAAGGGAGGGTCCTATTCCCGACGATCTGGCGGACCTATCTGTCCTTATGAGTGTTTGGACGCACGTAGCCATATCCATATGTGACGGGGAGGTACACTTGCATTCTTTTAATGTTTTAATTAATCATTTTTCAAATAAGATGTGTTGAAGTCTATAATAATAGATATTAATGAAGATTTTTACTTATAATGTGCAGGAACGTGACCCGCTCAAATGTATCAATCATTGGAATAAGCTGAAGGATTGGTACATACCTCTGCGCGGGGATGGGGATGATGTTCATGTTCCTCGGTTTGTGCTATTATTGAAGAGTCTGGATTGGCAGACCTGAAGCGTTTCTCCAACCGATATATCTCCTGCCCTTTGGTATTGAGCTTCGTAGAGAGATGACAGCCTGAGACAAATACTTTCCACATGTCATCTGGTGAGATGACGATCACCTTAGATGATGTCTGTACTCTCCTCGGCATCCCAATAGCGGGTGTTCCGGTCCAAGCATCGACAAGTATGGGATTTTACTGATCAAGTAGATTTACTTGAGCGAGGATTGGGTGTGGATAGGGCATCTGCGTCGGCTGAGTTGAATGTGGCAAGTGGTGGGGTAGTTAGGATGGGGTGGATCAAACAGGTGTGCGGCAATGTGACTCCCAGGTCGTCTGTTGAGCAAATAGAGTGTGCAGCTAGATGATATCTTCTGTATTTGTTAGGTTGCACACTCTTCGCCGATAAGTCATCGACTATAGTCCCCGTCTACTACCTATCTTTACTGATGGACTTGGGACGGGTCCATCATTATGCACGGGGGGCTGCAGCACTGGCATTTTTTTATCGCCAGTTGGGGACCGCCACGGGGTCTGATGTGCGACAGATTGCTGGATATCTTATGCTGCTCATGGTAAATGTGTACACTTTTTACATATACATGTTCCCTCATAGTTGATCCTTTAAATTGTATAATTAATAATTGGTATCATTTGCATGCTTGGGTGTACGAGCACTTCCCATTTGCCCGTCCTCCTACACAGTGAGGATATACTCCTGGAATGCCTCTAGCGAGCCGCTGGAATCCTGGTCAGGATTCCGGGATTGCGAGAGAGAACATAGAGCTGTTGCGTGAGAGGTTGGACGACCTACATCCAAGTGAGGTGAGCACCCAATAGAGGCCTTCATATATATTTTACGTTTTTGTGACAGAATATTTTTTATTTTATTAATGAGTTGTTTCATTTACTTGCCACAAGTGGCTTGTGATCCGTACACTGCCGCCAGGGCTCAACATCCATTCCATTAGATATCTTTCTTCTGTGGCCGCTTGAGATTACTAGATGTCATTGAACCCTACCACCCACACAAGGTTCTCCGACAGTTTGGCTATGTTCAGACCATCCCACCCTCACCGCTCGCCCCTATTCGTACATCTCGAGGATCTACTGCTGGAAAATACAAGGTCTCCTACAGATTTCTAGACCAGTACGGGGTTACTTGGGAGGATCATGTATTATCTGTAGCGCACCGTGGCCATCGAGTGGAACATGCATGGGAGTGTTCATCCGACTACCTCGAGTGGTTTTGTAGGATTTCACACCCTAGAGTACAGAACCTCGATCGTCATTCCCACTATGATCCCTAATGAGGGTAGAGATGACCCGACTCCAAGAACGGTGAGGGTTTGAACTTTTTCCAAACATTATGCATCCATTTTTCCAAACTATCTTAAGTATTGACACAACTTTTTATTTCTTACAGATCCTTTGAGCGAAGGACCATCTTCATGCCATAATTGCGCAAACGGAGCAGCCTGCTGAATTCTATTACTGGGCATTGCAGACCACCCTCGAGATCCTGGATGGCTTGCTGGTGACGTACCGACGACGTACGCGGCCGTGATGAGATGAGGGCTGTTGGATGGGTCTTTTTGTTAGGATTTATATGAACTAGTTGATATGTGTAGTTTTCTTTTAATGAACGTTAGATGGGCCTTTTTTTATGGATGTTGGATGGGTATACTTTTTTATGAATGTTGGTGTAATGGATGAACTTGTATGATTTTGTTAGGATTTATATGAACTTGTATGATATGTGTACTTTTTTTTGATGAACTTGTATGAATTTCTCTGATGTTATAATATAACACACTGCACAGCCATCAGGTTCCAAGCAAATCCATTCTCCACGGCACTGTAATACCGTGCAAATTCTATATGCTCGAAAACTTTTGGCCGTGCAGTGTGTCATTTGCACGGCGACGTTTAACCGAGCAAGGGTCTTACAAGTGTGGATAATTGAGGCATATTAAGGTGTTATAAAACTAAAAGGCCAAAGAAGGTGTTATTTTTTTATTTTTCATTTTCCTATGCAAAAAGATCATTTCTCTCTCTTTTCTTTCTTTTTTAGATGAAGGCTCTTTTGCAGTGACCAGAATTCATGCATCATTTGATGTGTTTATCTTATAAAAGTGGACCACCATAATTTTCAATATATAATAGACCCAAACCTTCCAATTATGGGTTGATGGCAAAGAGTGGACCTACAATAGATGGCCCATTGTGGAGCACTTTTATACTCAAAAATAAAAAAGGTAATAAATGTTTACTATAGCATTTTGCACGGCACTATAATAACGTGCAAATAATCACTGCACGGTACTTTAGTACCGTGCGATATCCACATGCGCGGAACCTGTTGGCCGTGCACTGTGTCAATTGCACGACCCAGTTCAACCAAGCAGGGGTATTAATGAATAAACACATAACATAATAACATAAAAATTGCATCCATTTCATCAGCCATCCGTTAAAAAAACACCTATTAAGTCTGTTTACATCAAATCGAAAGTGCAAATATTCAATCGCTATCAAGATTGGCCGACTCCTGTGTTGCGACTACATCAAATCTAAGCATATAGGAGTTGCCATCCGTTTGCATTAGGATGGTGGTGTCTATGCCAATTTGTAGCAATGGGAGAAATGGGTGCCCCGGGTGTCATGAAGACCTGAACAAAATGGTTTCCATTGACGAAACCAATCGCGATAACTTTGTGAGAACTTGATGGAATCGGGGATGATCTCAAAGGTAGGAAAGTAAGGCACTACTGCAATGAAAGAATGACCAATACAACATTATAATATGAAGATATCAAGTGACCCATGTCCAGCATTGTCATCCACCGATCAAATGAAGGATTGCTTTCAAAGTACGACAATACGTAATACAGCTCCCCAACCCTTTCCTCTCCTCCATAGACCGATGAATAATAATTTTGATATCTCTACAATTCACTGTTCAAATCCATTCTAACATGCATCCAACTATCCTCGCCCATGCCTAGAAGACCAGCTATATCTCTAAATCCACAGTTACCATCAGCTGCAACATCCTTAATAGTCTCGATAAAGGGTCCTAGAGACTGAGGAAGTAAATGCAGAAATGTACATGACCGAGTGCGACGGATACTCAGTTTCTCCTTCTTCTTCGTTACAGTTGTACTACTTAATCTAGCTGGAACGTTATCTTTACTCGACAGTGCATATATACTCGATAACAGATGGCTCCCGACGCGTCGTCCGATCCAACTTCTTCTTTTTCGATGATGATCGACCGGAAGTATTCAATTTAACATCCGATTCAAGAAGAGAAGTAGATGAAGGACTCCCCAATTCTCTAAGTTTTTTCAATATTTGTATTTTACACCTCTGATCACTACTTTGAAATTTCTTAGCGATCAACTCGAACTCGGAAGTTGTGGTCAACTCAGGGGCTTCGGTCACCATAGTGGCCTCTAAATTGAGCTTCTGCCAATAGTGGTGTACACAGCTCAGTGGTATATGAGAGCCTTCCCTTATGTACTTGGCAATCTCATGTGCACATGGTAAACAATGGGTCCGTCGACTTACGCACCCGCATGCCACCGAATTTAGACCAATATTACCAGCTCTTATCGACTCATTTAACACTATATCCAAAGCATTCCTTGATAGAAATCCTCTCAACTCACGAAATAGTACCGGTTTGAACTTATGTCACACAGTGTTCAAACTCTTTTCAAATTCAGTTCGAGAGACTACCAACATGTTACAACAAGAGATAAATGCATCCCATCTGCCGTTGGTCTAAAAAAACTTCTTACAATTTGCCAAGATGTTCCTAGAAATATTCCACCTGCATAATAAGTTTGCTACATTCGGAAAAACAACATTTATTGCATTCATCGGCGCTAACTCCCTGTCTGTGACAATCACACAAGGCAGAATGTATCCAACCATTAATTCCTTAAGCCTCTCCAAAGCCCATCTATAATTGGCTTTCCTCTCTGATTCAAGGTACACGAAAGCAACGGAGAACGTCAGTTGAGTAGATGTAACACCAACAATCTTAAGCAAGGGAAGTCGATTTCTATTAGTCTTGTACGTGGAATCCATTATCAAAACTTCTGAAAATGCACGTAATAACTGAATATATGATGGATGTGCTAAGAATAGGTTCATGATAACATCTGCAGCGTCATTGTTAGTGTGATACTCAATGTAGTTGTTCTCCTCCAAATGCATCATGAGTTGCTGCATCTATGATCGACCAGCCATCTCTGTCACCCTAAACTTCTGACAAGCATTGTAGATACTTTTCATCATAGTGGTGTTGTGCACATCCCTTTCCTGCAATGTTCAAAAGATGTTTCTCGGCTTCACCAAATTCTTAGACATATCAATCAAAACGTTGATTTCTTCCCCAGAAAGCCTCCCAGCAAACGAGTGCCCCTCGAGATGTTGTGCGTTTGGATGTTTGTGCACCCCACAAACCACTGTTGACATCCAATCATCGTCAGTTGCCAACTTTCGGCCCTTCAAAGCAAAAGGGCAACTACACTTCTTCGTTCTCGTTGCCTTATTAGGATTTTTCTTTTCGAAGGCCTTGTAACTACCACTTCTCTCATAAGAAAAAATGATTCTCGGCTTCCTACCATCTCCACCAGCATCTGAAGTCTTGATTACAATTACCAAGCCATGTTTCTTTCCAACATCTCTTGTCCATTGGATTAGGCCCTGAATATCGTGTCAGTGCTGAAGACATTTGTAAAATCCAAAAGGCACTCACTGGCACCGGTTGATTCAATCTCCTGCAAATATATCACAAATTCTTAGTTTATCAATGCACGATCCTTTATAACCATGTAATATTATACTGCACAGTATAGATAGGCCGTTCTTAATGTCTATTCTCGGTTTAAGTTGACGAACCCTTTCTCAAAGGATTTGGGCCAAGACAAAGCTCTTTTTCAAGCTCTTCTTCTTGGTTTGAACTACAAAAGGTTAGCTATGGCTTTTCCTTCTTCAAATCTTGGTTTTTCAAACCATTTAGAACATCTTTTTCACACATGCAAAGAGTTTTCATTGAGGATTGCAAAGGATTGATTTCTAGGGTTTTTCTTGGGTTATTTTTGGGGCTTTTGTAGATTGAAGGCTTGGGACCCTAGAGAGACCATCTTAGAGTGATTTGTTCATCATCTTAACCAAGGCAAGTATTTATTTAGATAATGTGATTGATTAATGAACTCTCTTGAAAGTTTGTGGATTCTTTATGCACCTTTTCTTTATGACATTTCTTCTCTTTGATTTATAGATTAAACTCTTGATATGTTTATGAAATAATCTTTATTTATCTATTCTAATGTTTTTTTTAAATTATAGAAATTATGGATCAGTTATGCATATTTTGAAAATCTCAATGTTTGGTGAATGGATGGAGTTGTTTCTATCAATTTGTTTTGAATGATGGAATGAATTGTGTGTGAATGGTTGAATGGGACTTTTGGATGTGGCTAGGAGAAGCCCAAGTTAGTATGATTGTATGGAAGGAGGTGGAAGTGATAGTAGGAAGAAAAAGAAGGGAAGATCTGAAATTTTCTTTAGAAATGGGTTTTTTTTTTGCAGCTGGCAGTCAGCTGGCGATCACCTGGCGGCTAGCCGAACCAGCTTCGGTTCCTTTTCCCGAGAGCTACATTTTTTTTTGAAGCCATCGGTTAGCTCCGCGGTCAGGCAGCGGCTAACCGCCAAACTGCCTGCGGCTAGCCGAACTGGCGGTCACTTTTCCAGAGAACTGCATCCAAAAACTAAGTTGGCAGTCAGCCCCACAGTCAGCCAGCGGTTAACCGCCAGACCCTTTGGCAGCAAACCGCCGGCTAACTGCCAGGCAGCCTAATTTATACAGAATTTTATCAGAAGAGAGATTTTTGAATGTTTGGATTTTCAGGTAAAAATATTGGGTTTTAATACACATTTTACCCCCTTAATTATCGAAGATCTTTAGTGGCACCAGACTATCATTTATAAATCGATACCAAGGGGATTAAGTGTGTATCGAAAACTATACTAAGTAAACCATTTCAATCATTACACGCTACTTCATTCCAAGATAGAGAAATTTGCATATATTTCTACAAATGGTTTTAAAGTAGATTGAGTGGTCCGCCACGAATATTGTATGTTTTCTACAAATTGAATTGAAATGTATTATAGTGGTTCTCCATGTTTCAAAAATATCGATAAAACTACTCATTCGATCGTTTGATATTGTCTGTTTGTAAATTGTCCGGAGTAGTTGTTTTATCAATGAAAGTGTATCAAAATGATTTAATTGAATTGATTTATCATTTTCGTCCGGTACCACTAAGCTTGGGATCCTTGTTAGATTGATCACCCGACCTGGAGTCCTTAAAATGATTGCCAACTGCAGTTTGGACCCCGATTGGTTGATTGATTCTGACCATGGCTCCGGATAGATAGTCCCGTCCATTTAATATGGTTCGGTGATTGATCGGGTACTTTTATTACTTCGGTGATAAAGTACAAGTGCTCTCGTTACTTTGTTAATGAGGCACGTTTTTGATTGAGTGCTCTTGTCACTTAGGTGATAGGAGAATATAGCATATGTGGGTTGCCATTGTTTTAGACGTTTACCATTGCTTTATCCATTCGTCATTGTTCTATTGTTTCATAATGTTTCTTGAAAGTTATAATGTTTCAGAAATTATTCTTTTATTTTATCGTCACTTCTCTTAGAACCTGAAATGTATTCTTTTTATTTATTTCATAATGTTTCATAATCTTTATTATCCTATTATCTGTTTCTTTACTTGCCAGACCGTTGTGTCTGACCTATATTTGTTTGGTGCCAGATCTTGACCCCCTCAGCTTTGAGATGCAGCACGAGGAGGACCCGATAGCTCAGACTGAACGTGAGTGGCAGCCTGATGATGTTGTTAAACATCGGGTTGATTTTTGAGCAACGAATCACTTGGGGGTAGACATTGTTTTGGGAACTTGTTTCAAAGCTATAGTTGGCTTATTTTGGGAATTGTAAATTGTAAACTTTAATTAGCTTTGATTCTGTATTACACTTAAATTTAACTTGGGCTTGCTAATGACATGTTTTCTCACTTTGATACGAGTCTTGAATGTCCATTTTACATACATGTTTGGAAATAAACGTTTGCTACATTGCTTCTGCGAAATTGTTTCATTGTATATATGATAGTTATATCTAGTGAAGGATCGAATTTTGAGGATCCTCACCGCGGAAACCTGTGGGAAACTAGCGTGTGCGTGCAGAATTTTCTGGCTCGCCATAGCATGACCACGGATTAAGGACTTAATTAATTGGTTCTCAGTCCGGGGGCGTGACAGGCTTGGTATCAGAGCGAGAAATATTTGAGGCAATTAAAAATGGATAGAAATATAGGGACGTGGCAAGGATCCGTTAGAATGTTCGTTAATTAATATTGATTGAGACTTGTGAACACTTTATTTATTATATTTTGATGTACTAACAAGTGGTTTTGCAGCACCATGCCTCCCCGCAAAGATTCATCTAATGTAAATGCATGGGGCAGTAATAGTGGCAGTGGGGTTGAAAATCAGATGTCAGGCCAATTTCAACAGCTTATGCAAACGCTAGTTGAGCAGCAACAGAAGGCAAATGAAAATCAGATCAGATTCCAAGAGCAGCAAGCCAGATTGCAAGAGCAGATGGCTAAAAAGGACGAGGAACTGACACAAGTCCAGAGGTAATTACTAGAGGTTTTGGGGAGAATACTAGCACCAACACCTAATGTGGAATCACAGTTTGTCATCCAAAATAGAGACCGGGATCCTAATGCTATGTTTGAGAAATTTAGGAAAAGAGGTCCGAAGGAGTTCACAGGACAAGAAGATCCATTTGCAGCGGATGACTAGCTAGCCCATACCGAAAACATCTTCGATCTTTTCCAATGTACCGGCAGGCAGAAAGTCCACCTAGCAGCTTCTATGTTTACTGGTTTGGCGGATATTTGGTGGAAAACTCTAAGAGATGGTTACCAAAACATTGAGAATGAGATTGCCTGGGATTCTTTCAAGCAACAATTCACTGAAAAATATGTCCCTGCACATATTAAGAAGATGAAAGCAGCAGATTTACAGTTGCTTAAGCAAGATGACATGACGGTCCTTGAATATCTCACCAAATTTGAGAGACTGTCTCGGTTTGCACCAGAATTGATTGACACTGAACCAAAGAAGATTAACAAATTCATATATGGGCTTAACCCCATCATTCTAAGGGATGCATCCGGAGTGGTACCAACTGCCACATTTTAAGAAGCCATCAAGAAAGCCTATAAGTTTGAGGATATTAACAATCAAGTCATCAAAGATGCTCAGAGAAAGAGGCAACAGTACCAAGGGCAAAGACCAACAAGGCAAGAAGAAAAAACAACATCAGAACCCTCAAGCACAAGGTGGGTGTATACATTGTGGCAAAAACCATCCATCCCAGGATTGTTATAGAATCACTGGAGGTTGTTACCAGTGTGGTGGCTTTATACACCTGGTTAAAGATTGTCCAAACAATAGAAACCATGGCAATAGGATACCTCAGTAGCCACCAAGGTAGGCACCTCAGCAGAATCAACCAGTGGCTCAGAATCAGCAGAGGCAACCACAGCAGCAACATCAGCAGCCTCGTAAGCAACCATAGAATCCGAATGGCCGTCCACCTCAGCAGAATAGAAATGTGCAGCAAGGGGGACAAAATAAGAATCCGAATAGACTGCGTCAACAGGGCCGTCTCAACCATCTCAATCAAGTAGACGCAGACGCAGTAGGCATTGTGGTAGAAGGTAAACTCTTAATTTGTGAAGTAGAAGCTAAAGTGTTATTTGATCCTAGATCAACTCATTATTTCATATCTCCTGTGTTTGCTAAAATGATTAGTGTACCTGCTAGCGAACTAGAGTTTATTTTAACTATCACAACTCCAGTAGGGAAGCACGTTGTTTGTAACACTTACTACCCTAGTTGCACAGTTAAGATAAAAGATGTTACCTTTCCAGCAGATCTTATTATATTGGATATGCATGACTTTGATGTCATTTTAGGCATGGATTGGTTAGCGAGACATCATGCCTTTAGTAAAACTATTTCTTTCAAGTTGGATGAGATACCGACAGAAGTGAAACTTTTTGGAGAGAAAAAGGCTTCACCAGCTAGATTTATTTCAGCACTTTCAGCAGCTAAACTTTTGAGAGGAGGTTGCGAGGGATATATAGCCTTTATCTCGGAGGATGAACAATCCCAAGGGGTGGAGAACATCCTTGTAGTGTGAGAATTTCCATATGTATTTCCAAAGGAAATTCCAGGTTTGCCAATAGTTAGGGAGATTGAATTCACAATAGAGTTGATGCCAGGGACTACTCCAATCTCCATTGCTTCTTACACAATGGCTCCAGCAGAGTTAGGTGAATTAAAATTACAGTTGCAAGAGTTGTTAAAAAAGGCTTCATTAGGCCAAGTGTTTCACCTTGGGGAACCCTAGTGTTATTCGTCAAGAAGAAAGATGGGCGCTTGAGGATGTGCATAGACTACAAGAGGTTGAGCCAAGTGACCATCAAGAATAAATATCCTTTGCCAAGGATTGAGGAACTGTTTGATCAATTACAAGGAGCAGAGTATTTTTCAAAGATTGATCTGAGGTCCGGATATCATCAGCTGAGAGTCAGAGAATTAGACATTCCGATGACAGCCTTCCGGACTAGATACGAGCACTATGAATTTTTGTTGATGCCCTTTGGACTGACTAATGCACCAGTTGTGTTTATGGCATTAATGAATAAGATCTTCACACCTTATTTGGATCAATTCACAGTCGTCTTTATTAATGACATTTTAGTGTATTCTACGTCAAGAGAAGATCATGAGCAGCTTCTTATGTCACGTCCCCCGAACCCGATTAAAGAATAAATCGGATCCGGAGAGTGAAATTTAGGACTAATTTAAAATTTTGTCCTTTGATCCCACGGATCGTAAGTCCGCGGTGATGATATAATATTTCAAGCCTCATGTAGTACAACAATATGGAGTTCATACAACTCTAGGCATATGGAATCTCAAGCAATGAATAAATAATTCTCTTTGAATATTTAAGTTGTAAGAAAGATATAGACAAAACCTAACCAAGAAGTTAAGATAATTCAATAGGTTGGCCATCCCAATAAATAAGGCCAATAAAAGAATAAGTCAACGAAAGTGAAAGTTCCAACGAAGAATCAAAGAGAAATAAAAAGTCTAATAAATATCCCCATGTGACTCTCTAGTGCCGGAAGTGATGACGCTACTCTACGTCATCGGCACGCCACTCTCGTGCCTCCTCTGCTGGTTGGAGATCCTCTGGGATCTCCTCGCCGGCCTGCTCCTCAAAATAGTAGAAGTCACCTGATGTGTCTGCACACTAAGGAACAGAGTCAACGACATGTTAAGCAATAGATAAGCAATGCATAATAAACATCACATGCATCAAGTGTAGAGTAATGACAAGTAATAATCATGTGAATACAAGAATAACGAGGTTAGGCATAAAGCAAGAATAATCATCAATGGAAACAATAAAAGGAATCCTAACAATCATCTAGCAATAACCACTATCCATGCAATGCAAAACAAGAAATAAGAGGGAGACTCCGAGGATGTCTAAGCCACCTCTCAGTGTACCAGTAACAATCCCAAACAAGACTACTGATACCAAAGTCTGGCTCTAGTAGGATCCAAGCTCCCGGTCCTGGGAATAGTAGCACGGTCCAAGCCCGCTCCCAACTATTCAATGCCATGGACGCCGTCCAAAGCCGACTGCCCACCCCGACAACTGAGTAACCGCTTTGTCATTAAAACCCCAAATTGCAGATGGCCATGATATGCAAACAATAACAAAGTGGTTTTGACACAAGGACAACAAGACAAGCAAGTTTGGCTAGTTCCATGTACAAGACAGGATCATAGGGATTATCTTATTCAAGACAATACAAGACAAGTGAAACACGTGATAATCCCTTTCATGTTAGCCAGTCATGTTCATCAATACAAGACACAGGTTCCTAAGGTACACTCTAAGTCAGGTCTAAGTCCTAAATTCTATAAGAATTTATGTTTCATATATAATTAAGTATTTTATGTCAAGAGAATGTACAAGGAATAGTAACAACGGATACAAGTCACAAGTCAAGGAAATATTACTATCCAATCCTTGGTACGTGGTGTCATCCCTCTACCCCACGTGTTCTAACAGAGTACGTATGGAAATTGGATCAATGATGCTTTTAGGAAAATCTCTTGGTGTACAATCATGTTGAGCATCTTTCTATTCAACTCCATATGCATTCGGTTACACCACGCGTAATACACGAATACGTAGACAATCCATCGAAGAACACCAAGCCACGTGCTTCGATTTTAACCCCTATTAATGGTCAAGTGAGAGTAAGTTTATGGTTTCCAACCTCTAAGTCCCAAACCTAAGTTAAACATTCTCTTTCCCAAATAACAAGAGTTGAATCACAATTCTAATACTAAAATCACCTTCCGATCTCCGATCGTAGTGAAAATAGAACCATTCGATTCTCCGTCTCGAGGGCTTTCCAACGGTATACTATACGTAGAAATCCAACGGGCGGATTGAAAGTTACAAGTCTCCGAAGTTTCAGTGACCATGCACCCTCCGATCGATCGTACCGAAGGTGCGATCGATCGGTACTGAACACCTTTCAGTTAGTGCACAGTGCGATCGATCGGACTGTGCAACCGATCGATCGTCACTGGGCACCTCCCAGTTAGCTAAGAGTTTTCATAGAGCGATCGAGCGGACTGTACGACCGATCGATCGGTCTATAAATGCTCACAGTTAATTTGGGGACTGTTCACTGTCCTCCGATCGATCGCACAGGGCGACCGATCGATCGGACAGCAATCCTGTAGCCCGAAATGGGTTTCTGCTCCCTTTTTCCTCCGGCCAATCCATGGCTATCCTGTAGAAAATGAGCCTCCTGCTTTTCCCAACAATTCATTCCATCCACATTTCATCCATTACGTATTAGACAGAAGATTACCAATTAAGATTAATAAATCCAAATCCCTAAATCAAAACCTAACATGTATAATTCCCCAAATCAAAATAGGCTTGGAATTAAGGTATTCTAACATGAAACATCATCAATCAATTGAAAAAAATACAAACATATATATTATGAATTGCATATCTACTTGCCTCAACCAAGAAGAAGATTGGAAATTGGGTCAAACTCGAGGAGAAGTCTTTCTACCCCGAAATCCACGATTTAACCTGATAAAACGAAATCTAGGAAGCCGAGAAGAAGAAAGGAAGGAAAAGAATTACGATCAGACCTAATCTAACCAAAGAAATGATAAAGTGAAAAATATGAGATTGTGAGAAGTCTTACCAAATTGGTACCGGAAGAAAGAGGGGATCGCAACGATGAAGATAAGCGGTTCAGATCGCGGAGTTGATCTCTCTGGGCTAGAGTTCTGGGTTTGAAAAGAGAAGAGGAAGAAGAAGAGACTGTGTTTGCTTTCGTTGTAGAGAACGAATTAGGATTAGGGCTAATTAATCCCTGATTAAGAAGAAGAGAAAGAGAGAAAAAGACTAATTTGCCCATTTAGTGGGTCCGGTGAAGGATGGACCACTTGAAGGGTTTCTGATTATCGGATCGCGACGAGTCAAGAGACAAAAATGATCAGCATGACAAGACCTTTCTAACGAATCCAAAAATCACGGCGTTTGGAATATTTCAAAAAAATACTCAATTTTCCCTAAATTGCAAACTACCCCCCTTGCTAAGATCAAACGAACTCGGAATCGAACGAAACTTCGCAGGCACTATTCTAATGCTAAAAGAAACTCGCTCATGATCTAAACCCACTTAAATATCTAAAATACAATTAATTATAATAATAACAAACTAAACAAGTCAGGGCCTGATATTGGGCCCAACTGACCCAGTAAGGTCACGGACCTTATAACTGAGGATAGTTTTACAACTCCTTAAAGATAATCAGTTGTATGCGAAGCTTGGAAAGTGTGAGTTTTGGTTAGAACAAGTCACCTTTCTAGGTGATATTATCTCTAAAGAAGGATTGGCAGTTGATTCAGCAAAAATAAAAGCAGTTATCAAGTGGGAAAGACCAAAGAATGTAACAGAAATCAGGAGTTTTATGGGTTTGGCAGGCTACTACAAAAGATTTGTACAAGGAATTTCATCTATTGCAGCGCCTTTGACCAAGTTAACACGGAAGAATGTAGAATTTGTATGGTCAGAGAGATGTGAAGCCAGCTTTGAGGAATTGAAGAGGAGATTAACTACGACACCTGATCTCACTTTGCCTTCAGGCAGAGGCGGTTTTGTTGTCTTTACTGATGCTTCAAATGTAGGGCTTGGTTGTGTGTTAATACAGAATGGGAAAGTCATTGCGTATGGCTCAAGGCAGTTGAAGGAACATGAAAAAAATTATGTAACACATGACTTGGAGTTGGCAGCAATTGTCTTCACGTTGAAAATGTGGAGACATTTTATATGGAGAAAATTTTGAAGTACACTCAGACCACCGCAGTCTTCAATATTTATTTTCTCAGAAGGAGTTAAACATAAGGCAGAGGAGATGGGATGGAATATATTAAAGATTATGATTTTCCAGTCATTTCCAAAATAGACCCTATAATTAAATATTCATAATCCCACTTAGGTGAAGCAAAAAAATGCTAACATAAAAGGAAAAGCGATACTATTCATTCAGAATCTCCAACAAGTGGCAGAAAAATAAAATTTTTCAACAGGGTTATACAGACTGATCAATAAACTACTAAAAAAACAAGATGAATAGATTGCATGATATACAAAAAAAAAAAAAAAAATCCATCACACTACAGAAATAAATAAAGAAAAAAAATGCAATGTTCCACACTTGGGTCATAGAAGCTAAGCAAGAAAATGCTGCAATAAAAGGGAAAGAGCTCCCATTTCATTCTGAATATCCAATATCCATGTAATAAAGATGAAAGTACAAAATACTCAAAATCTAACCTTTGTTAGCCCTGCCCATTATTCCAGTCCCAAACGTAATTTTGTAGATCAACAACTGAACACTAGTTTTTTAAAATTTTTTTTCTTAATGGTAAATTGAATTAAAGGAAGAAGGGAGAAACAAGGGCACCAGGCCCCCAGGCCATCACTCCAGAATGCAAACATATAATAAAATCAGATTAACAAATTGCAAAATACCTTCCTATCAAATATGAATCTTGGAGAAACTCACATACAAAATGCACCCATCTTATAAGAAACAAACAAAACCAAGAACAAAAAAAGAAAAATCTTGAAAACAAAAGAGAACCCAAAACCCAAAAAACCAATTCAAAGAAAACCCACATCTGAAAATCCTAAACCATGACCCTCCATCCACAAAAACAAGTCTCCAAGCCCAACTGTAAGACCCCGACCCCCAATTTCTCTGTTTAGTATTGTTTTAATTATGGGTTAGCTTTCTAAGCAAGATTTGAGTTGGTTTGACTTTATTTTTGAGTTTGACTAGAATTTTCCATAGCCTTTGAGATTTTGAGGACCGTTGACTTTGGTTTGACCCGGTCCATATGATATGTATTTTTATGAGAAATTACTTTTGATTTCTAAAAATTCTGATTTTGGTGCATTTCGACTCATTTTATGAAGTTTAACAACTTTTATGTTTTGACCATTTTGATTCGATGATCAGAAAATGCGTTTTTCGAGAAAAAAGGGCAAAAATGGATTTTCACACCAAATCTGAACTCAAATTTCGAAATTTCAAAATTATGTCAAATTTATACTTTTTAGAAACTAGATTTTTCAAGGATCATTTTACTCTTCTTCGTCGATCTCATCCGGGGCCCACAAAATAAGGTTTTAGCCATTTTAAAATTCAGCAGTCATGGGCCCACTTTTGAGTCACTTAAGTTAGACCTCTTCCCCCTCCCATCGTTCATTTCATCCTGCAACCAAAATAAAATTTCTGCAACAGAGCTGAGAGGAGAGCTCTTCTTCTCCAAACTTCCCCCTCTTGCATGCCTTAGCTAGGAAGCTCCAAATCAAGATCTGATTTCACCATTTTCTTCCTCTCTTCTCAAGCTTCAGCTGGGTAACTCTTTTGAAAGATTTTCTGCAACTCTTCTTCTTCTCCCAGCTGGTCCCTTCCTGTTCAGCAAGCTACAGGTTAGAGCTTCATTTCCCCTCTTCCATGGAGTTCTTTTAGCTCATGTAGGGCTTGTTTTTCATACATGCAAAACCCATTTTCGAAATGGGGGTTTTGTTTGTTCAAAATGATGATTTTTGAATGGATTTCTCGGTGCTTTTTGTAGAGCTCGGTTCAGCTGTAGGAAGAGATCCTTGAGGAGATTTTTGGTTTGACATTGGGCTAAGGCAAGTGAATAAACTGGTTTGAATGCAAGTTAATGAAATTATGTTTCTTCTGTAAAGCTTAATTTGAAATAACCATGTCTTTTCTTTCATTTTCATTGGCTATATATATATATTTTGGTTTCATAAAGGTTTTAATGTTCAGCTGTGATTAGTTTCTGTAGGTGCAGAAAATAATGATCCACAATAACTGGGGAGCCTTAGAGGACTTATCCGATGATGATGATGACTGGGTGCCGTCCGAAAGCCTGAAAGGGAAGAACACACGGTCAGAGGACCCTGGCCTGGGCGGCGCAAGGCTCTCCGATGCCAAAGTCAGTGTAGGAACTGGAACAATGGAAGGAGGGGAAGAAGAGAGGCAGAGTAACAGCTCTATGAGTTGTATTGTGCGTACCTTGCATGTGGAAATGCAATCCTTTTATAGACGATTTGGAAGATATCTAGGACGATATCTTGGCATGGGTCTCATGATTCGACTGGGAAGTCATGATCAGCCCACGTTGCAATTAATGCGGTCCAATCCAGCCCACTCTGCATTAAATGCGCGTCGGATCAGCCCACGTCGCATTTAATGCGCGTCTTGTTGGGCCAGATCGTGTTGGACGACTTTGGCGGTAGGGTATCATCAGATCTGCCCTCGGGCCTTGCCCTGATGTGGCCTCAGCCGCTGGATGTCGCCCTGTTAGGATCTGGCGAAGATTGCGAGCGGCTGGATGTCGTGTCTGTCCCTCTAGCTCGTGCCCCTATCCCTCCACGTGCCTGGTGACGTGGGGGATGAGGGACGTGAGTGGAGACTCTTTCTGACTTCGGCTTCCATCCCGGCTTCTTCTGCCGAGGTGGAGCTCCCTGCCGAGATGGCATCCGGGGTGACTCAGTTCGGCGCTAGTGGCCTGGAGATGCCTGACTTCGGCCGGACCCTCTGTCCTGGTGGCCGGGGTGAGCTTGGTGCCACGTGGATGGCACGCGGATGGCACGTGAGAGTGCTTAGCCTCATCTGATGGCTGTGATTAGCGTAATCCTGTGGTTCTGGAAATCTCCCCACACAATTGCCCCCTAGCTTTTGACCTCTTGAGCGCCCTGGCCTTTAGGGGTTGAAAGCTAGAAGACTCGCCTGGGGATGCGACGGTCATTGCCTGGTGTCGCTTCAGCTGTCCTGAAGCAATGAATGCTCTGTCTTGCGTGTACTGGGAAGCGAGTCGACGGTTACACGCGTCGCCTCTTCGCTGGTTGCGCTGTCTTATTGATGGAATGGGCGCGGATCGCGAAATCCGCCCTTTCGAATTTCGAAAGCAGCACGCGCCGAGGGTTTCTTCTTCATAAATAAGGTCGTCTTCTTCTCTTCTCGCTTCTGATTTCTTTTCGCCTTCGCCTTCATCTCCGATTTCTGCTCTGCTGCTCAAGATTTTTCTAGCGAGGACGGCCGTAGGGCGTGTCTGGATCTGTACTCGAGTCGCCTCTTTTCGTCTCTATATGTCGCTTCACGCCTCTGTGTAGCTTTTTTCTAGGGTTCAGCAGCCTTTAGGGTTTTTTCTTTTGCTGTATCCTTCTTTCTAGACATGGGCACCCCTAGGTTCAGTTTAGACACCGAAGAGGGCATAGCCAGATTTAGGGCGGCCTTCGATATTCCGGAGCGAGTCCTGCTCAAGCCGGCAGACTCCGTTGGCTATGCCACGATGCGCTGGTCCGGCGGCTGGATGCCGTTCCCTCTGATCTCTGTGATCGAGGGCGGGGTCAGATTTCCCCTGCACCCTCTACTTAGAGCCTGCCTCAGTACCTGGTCCCTCACCCCTTGCCAGCTGATGCCCAATGGCTATAAGGTCATCATGGGCACGGCGAAGCTGAACGAGGTTTTGGGGATCGACCTGGGTGTCCATGATATCGAGGATACCTACGACATCTGCAAGGCCGGGGAAGGGAAATATTATCTCCGGGTGAAGCCGCAGCGAAGAGGCTTCGTCCTGGCCTTGGAAGATTCAAGTAAGAATGCCGAAGAAGCCTTCTTCTGTGTTTCGGGGGACTGGGAGTTCGGTGCTGGCGAAAGTAGGAGGCTAGCGGTCCCGCGCCGCCCTGGGACAGTCCCAAGTAAACATCGCTCCTTTTCATTCATTTTCTTTGCTTGATTTTGACGATGCCGAGCTGACTCCTCTATTGTTTGCTATGCAGAGGCAGGTGCGAGACGACGCCGAGCTGCGAGTGAAGGGTGGAGGAGGAACTCCGACGACATCAACAAGGTCGAGAGGTACAAGGGGCACGAGACTAGGTCGGCCTGGAAGCTACTCGGATACACGCCGAGATACCGCGGCCACTACCAGAGGACCGGGGTACCCGAGGTGGACGAGACGCATCCTGATCGCCCAACCGTCTCCCTTGCTGTGCCTTCCGGGATCCCCTTGAGCGATCCTGCCGCTAGCCGAGCTGCATCTGGGTCTGAGGCGTCTACTTCAAGTTCGGAACCGTCGAACCTGAGGCAGATAGTGGACGCTTATTCTTCCGATCGGGAAGAAGACATGGCAGGAAGGTCGAGGGAGCCTGCCGTCAAGGACCTAGCGGCCAAATTTAGGCGGGCGTCCTCTTCCTCTGCGACGCCATCTTCTGCCAGCACCCGAGCAGCTTCGAGCTCGGGAGGTGCTGGCGACACTTCCGCTTCCGCTCCTGCTCCTGCTCCTGCTTCCGCTCCTGCTCCTGCTTCGAGTGCGGGAGTTCGGCAACGTTCGCCGGAGCGCCCGAGGGAGGGGTCCCCGCCTAGGAAGAAGTCCAAGGCGGGGGAGAAGGATTCGGGGGCCGAACAACCTCCGAAGAGTAAGACCCCTGCGCGGGCCCCCGGAGCCGAGGCTCCAACGGACAAGAGTGCACCGGCTGAGAAGAGTGCACCGGTGGAGAAGAGCGTGCCGGCGGGCAGGGCGTCAGGCGGGACGACTCGCGAACTGACGATCTTGGTGGGGCAAGGGTCTGGATCGGCTTCCGGACCCCGAAGTGCCCCAGCGCCATGGAGGCCGAGGATGGAGACTCAGCCCGGTAAGCCTCTGAACGTCGAGGACCGGCTGATGGGGAATGCCGAGGTGATCGGGGCTCTCGCCAAGGTCTGTGCTCTGCCACGAGACATGGAGACGCACGAGAGGTTCGACGATGAGAGCCTGATGGTTTCGGCGATCCAGGCCAACCTCCTGGTAAGTGTTTTCAGCGTTTTTCTCTAAGTAACCCAGCTTGACTGCCCCGGTTTGACCCACTTTTTCCATTTGCAGAACGTGCAGAGGCTCCTGACCGTGGTGGGAAGGAGCGATAGGAACGCGAAGAGGGTCTCCCAGCTGGAGACCGAGAGAGACAAGCTGAAGAAGGAACTGGAGGAGCTGCAGGCGGGGGTGGAGCGGATGAAGAAGGCGAGCGTTGATGAGGCTGCTCGGCTGGCATCGACTCTGGCTGATGTCGCCGAACTTACGTCGAAGGCCAATCATCTGAAAGGCGAGGCCTGGGCGAGGAACAAGAAGACCGCCGAGCTGGAGTCGGAGTTGGCAAGATTGAAGGCTGAATCGACGGCTGAGGGGACGAGGCTGCACGGTGAAGTGCTGGCTGGGCGAGCCGAAACAGCGAGGCTGAAGAAGGAGAACGCCGAGCTGGAGAAGGAGAAGGCCTCTCTTCTGTCCGAGGCCTAGTCCGCCTTCCAGGATGGGGTGGATCACGCCACTGAGCTGTATGAGAAGCAGGTGGAGGAGATCACCGCCATCCTGTTCGAGGAAGGATGCCTGGCCGCACTGAGACGTGCGGGGGTCCCCGAAGACCATCCTGTCTATCGGGACCTGCCGAAGTACTCGGACTCGGCTCCTGAGCCGAGCTCCGCTCCTGCAGCCGAAAGTGCCCCAGTTGAAGCTCTTGCAATCGCTCCTGCTGCTGACGACGCTCCAGCTGCCCCGGTCTTGAGCGATGCCCCGGTCGCCAGCGATGCTTCGGCCGTGCCTCAGGGTGAGACCTCTTCTGCTCCTGGTTCGGGTGAGGTACCGGTTGGAGCCTCCTCTGCTAGCGACGCTCCAAGCAAGGTCACGATTTCGGCCGAGTCCACTGGTCCATCAGATACGGTGATCGACCTAGTGGAGTCGCCGAAACCATAGTAGCCGGGCTCCTCTGTATTTCTGTCTTCTTGCATGTAATGCTTTTGCTCCTTAGCCTTGTAATACTCTCAGTAATCAATGAAAAACGGGCTTCTTTACTTGTGCATTCTTTCTCTGCATTTGTTTCTCCTTCATTTCTGGATGTGCATTGAATGGTGCTTGAATGCCTTTATAACGCGTGACTCTTGAGGTAGAAGGAGTCAAACGGTCCTCATAGCTGTCCGTGCCAATTCTCCGTATTCTGGAGGCCATAAATAGTAATAAACATGGTGGCACGGCCTATGAGGGAAATGGATGGATGTCTCCACGTGGCGCCCCAGGGATCGCTGGTCACCAGTCGTGCATCCCGAGTAACGCGTGGGAGACTTCGCCCCCATAACTTCCTTCGGAGGCTGAGCCCTTCTTCTCCCTATAAGTAGGGGCGACAGGCTTGCCATGGGCGATGAAAAGAACAAAACGTAGAATAGCTTAAATCACATAGACATAGGAATCATGGCTGGTAGACATTCTGCAGTCTTTGATCCGGGGGGGACCCTTGCGCCTGTGGATGGCTTTCTCCAAGGGGGGAAGCCCATCGTAGTCTGCGCGCTCTCTGAAGGAACTCCCCGTGGACTACGCGCTCTCTGAACGCGGGTTCATGGCCGACCGCCCCTGGTCAGGTTTCGTTGATGGAGAGAAGAAGAGGAAGAGGGGCGGTGGCGCATTCTCGTCCGACACGGTCCGACGTCTTGGAGTATGCAGCCCGAAGAGTGAGTGAAGATCAGAGTCTCCCAGCTTCTCTTTATTTTCTGTTTTTAGAGGACTGTGATCCTCCTTTCTGTACTTTGCTTTCTGTTCTGTAATTCTTGTAATAAAGCGGTTTACAATGAATAAAAAGGAGGAATTCTGTGATCACCCAGACTGTGTACAATGCTTTTGAGTTCTTTTTCTCTTTCTTTGCACTGTTCTGGAATGCTTGCATTTTTGTGTGTTTGAGTGCTGGCACAGCCCTCTTCCTCTGGAAAGCTGCCCTTGGCCGAAATGGCTGGCTTTGGCCGAGGCGAGCTGCCTTGTGCCGAAGTGGAGTCATCGTTCCGCTGATCTCGGCTGTGGAAGCGTGAGCTCGGCAATGATCTTTGAGGGGTGTAAAAACCCTGATTTTAGGAATCCGGCCGAGTGTCCGAACTCGAGGCCTTCTCCAGGGTCCAGGACCCGGAGCTTTAGGAAACGACCGAGTCTAGACTCGAGGCCTTTTCCAGGGCGGTAGACCCAATCCGACCGAGTGTCCGAACTCGAGGCCTTCTCCAGGGCCCAGGGCCCGGAGCTTTAGGAAACGACCGAGTCTGGACTCGAGGCCTTTTCCAGGGCGGTAGACCCAATCCGGCCGAGTGTCCGAACTCGAGGCCTTCTCCAAGGCCCAGGGCCCGGAGCTTTAGGAAACGACCGAGTCTGGACTCGAGGCCTTTTCCAGGGCGGTAGACCCAATCCGGCCGAGTGTCCGAACTCGAGGCCTTCTCCAGGGCCCAGGGCCCGGAGCTTTAGGAAACGACCGAGTCTGGACTCGAGGCCTTTTCCAGGGCGGTAGACCCAATCCGGCCGAGTGTCCGAACTCGAGGCCTTCTCCTAGGCCCAAGACCCGGAGCTTTAGGAAATGACCGAGTCTGGACTCGAGGCCTTTTCCAGGGCGGTAGACCCAATCCGGCCGAGTGTCCGAACTCGAGGCCTTCTCCAGGGCCCAGGACCCGGAGCTTTAGGAAATGACCGAGTCTGGACTCGAGGCCTTTTCCAGGGCGGTTGACCCGTGGGTTCAAAACCCGAGGACTTTAGGAATTCGGCCGAGTGTAAGAACTCCAGGCTGTATCCAGGGCGTAGACCCATTGCTGTCCGGCCGAGTGTCCGAACTCGAAGCCTTCTCCAGGGTCCAGGACCCGGAGCTTTAGGAAACGACCGAGTCTGGACTCGAGGCCTTTTCCAGGGCGGTAGACCCGTGGGTTCAAAACCCGAGGACTTTAGGAATTCGGCCGAGTGTAAGAACTCCAGGCTGTATCCAGGGCGTAGACCCAGTGCTGCCGGAATCAGTCAGAGAGAGACGACAAGTTGATGACAAGGCGAAAGCTGCTTTTATTGATTTTGAGACTCGATACATCTTTAGAAATAAAATTTCTTCAAGTGGGATGCATTCCATGGTCTCGGCAGTGGCTTGCCTTCCAAGTCTTCGAGCTTGTAGGCTGACTTTCCTGCCAGCGAGACTATTCTGAACGGGCCATGCCAGTTCGGGGCTAGCTTCCCTTCGTTTGGCTCTCTGTCAGCTGGCAGGGTTTTCTTTAGAACCAGCTCTCCCGCGGAGAACTTTCTCTCTCTGACATTTTGATTGTATGCCCTGGCTAACCGTTGCTGATAGTCGGTCAGTCGCAGGGCTGCTGCTTCTCGTCGCTCGTCTGCCAGCTCCAGCTCCATTGCCAGGTTTGTCTCATTTCGGCCTTGGTCGATCAGCTCTGTCCTCAGGATAGGAAGGCCGATTTCCAAAGGAATGACTGCCTCCATCCCGTAGGCCAGAGAGAAAGGTGTTGCCGAGGTGGACCTCCTTGGAGTTGTTCTGTATGCCCACAGCACGCTCGGAAGCTCCTCTGTCCATCTGCCCTTTGCCTGTCATGTCGCTTCTTCAGGCCGTCCAGGATCACTTTGTTGGAGATTTCTGCCTGGCCATTACTCTGTGGATATGCCGGAGTGGAGTAATGATTTCTGATGCCGTGCCCTTGGCAGAAGTCTTTGAAGGACTTGGAGTCGAACTGAGTCCCGTTATCCGAAATCAGTCCGGGGGATGCCGAACCTCGTAAGGATGTTTTTCCAAACGAAGTTCCTGGAGTCCCTGTCCGTGATTGAAGACAACGGTTCAGCCTCTATCCATTTTGTGAAGTAGTCCGTAGCCACTATCAGCCATCTCTTGTTTCCTGGAGCTCGGTGAAGAGGCCCCACAATGTCCAGGCCCCATTGAGCGAAGGGCCATGGGCTAGAGAGGGGACTCAGATCTTGTGCTGGCTGATGGAGGGAGTGGGAGAACTTCTGGCACTTCTCGCATTTCCTGGCGTAGACCTGCGCGTCTTTCTGCATGTAGGGCCACCAGTAGCCCTGGCTTATTGCTCTGTAAGCCAGGGATCGACCTCCTATGTGACTGCCGCAGATTCCTTCGTGGATCTCATACAGGAAGTCGTCCACCTTGCTTGGATGGATGCATTGGAGGTATGGACCTGTGAAGGACTTCCTGTAGAGTTTGCCTTCGGGAGAGAGCCAGAATCGCGCTGCCTTGAGTCTGATCCTGTGGGCTTCAGCCTTGTCCTCGGGGAGCTGGTCGTCCTTCAAGTAGGCGACAATTGGATCCATCCAGCTTGGGCCGAGGTCAGCACAGAGGACAAGCCGAGATGAATGGAGTTCTAAGCTTGACCTTGATACTGACCCAACCTCGATGGTCCTTTTTTTCCCTGCTTCGACAGCGGAGGCCAGGTTTGCAAGCGCATCTGCGTGCATGTTGGTATCTCTAGATATTTGCCTGACCTCGGCTTTCTGGAAATGAGAGAGCAGTTTTTTCGCAAGGGCTAAGTAGGCCGCCATCCTGTCGTCCCTGGCCTGGTAGTCTCCAGCGAGCTGGCTAGTTACCAGTTGAGAGTCGCTGAAGATCTCCAGGTGCTGGGCTCCGAGGATTTGGGCGCTGTTCAACCCTGCAATCAGTGCTTCGTACTCTGCCTCATTGTTTGTCGCTTTGAAGTCCAGGGTGAAGGCCTGCTCTATGACCAGTCCCTCTGGCGATTGGAGAACTATGCCGGCGCCAGCTCTCTTGGAGGTGGACGACCCGTCGATAAAGATCTTCCATGCCGAGGTGGGAGACTGCTGGACCTCTGTTTCTACTGGCTCGTGCCCTGTGCCCCCAGTGTCGTGCCGAGCTGGGTCAGAGCCGGGTTGGGGGAGACAAATTCGACAATGAAATCTGCCAGGATCTGGGCTTTGATCGCAGTTCAGGGACGGTACTGTATATCATACTGCCCCAGTTCAACTGCCCACTTTGATATTCGCCCTGAAAAATCAGCTTTCTTGAACACTGAACGGAGTGGATGCTCCGTGATCACCACAATGGTGTGGGATTGGAAATAATGGGAGAGCTTGCGGGAGGCACTGACGAGAGCCAATGCAAGCTTCTCCAATAGAAGGTACCTGGTCTCGGCATCGAGCAGGGTCTTGCTCGTATAATAGATTGCCTTTTGAACTCCCTCGTCCTCCCTGATGAGGACGGAGCTCACTGCGTGATCCGAGACCGCAAGGTACAAATACAGAATCTCCCCCAAAGTTGGGGTGGAGAGTAAGGGTGGTGACATTAAGTAGGTTTTGAGCGCGGCCAATGCCCGGTCGCACTCGGGGGTCCACTGGAATTTCAGATTTTTCTTTAAAAGTTGAAAGAAAGGCCTGCACTTATCTGATGACCGGCTAATGAAGCGGTTGAGTGCTGCAGCCATTCCTGTGAGCTTCTGAACTTCCTTCGTGGTAGAGGGGCTCTGGATGCCCTGGATCGCAGTGATCTGGTCCGGATTAGCCTCTATCCCTCTCCGCGTTACCAAGCTGCCGAGGAACTTGCCAGAGGCTACGCCGAACACTTGGAAGCGTTTAGCTTAAGCCTGTATGCGCGAAGGATGTTGAAGATTTGGCCGAGATCCGCCAGCTGATCGCCGGAGTGCACTGATTTGACGACCATGTCGTCGATATAGACCTCCACCGTCCGGCCGAGCTAAGCATGGAACATTTCCGTGACGAGGCGCTGATAGGTTGCCCCCGCGTTCTTTAGCCCGAAGGGCATCACCTTGTAGCAGTAAGTGCCACGGGGTGTTATGAATGATGTTTTCTCCTCGTCTGGCTCGTAGAGCGGGATCTGGTGGTAGCCTCTGTAGGCGTCGAGGAAGCTCATTCGGTCGTGACCAGCGGTGGCGTCGATCAGTTGGTCAATCTTTGGAAGGGGGAAACTATCTTTAGGGCAGGCCCTGTTTAAGTCTGTGAAGTCCACGTACACCCTCCACTTTCCAGTTTTCTTCTTGACCACCACCGTGTTGGCCAGCCACACCGGGTATTGGACTTCCCGGATGGCTCCTGCCTTTAGCAGGTTGTCGATCTCTTCGACGACCGCATCTGTCTGCTGCAGCCCTGTCCTGCGGGCCCTCTGCACTACCGGCTTGTGGTCGGGGTCCACATTCAGCTTGTGGCACATGACCTCGGGGTCGACTCTAGGCATTTCGCTTGGGCTCCAAGCGAAGACGTCGACGTTCTGCATCAGGAACCGAGAGAGTTCGGCCCTCTCCTCGTCTGGCAGCTGGGGTGCCAATCAGGAAAAACCTATCTGGATCTGCCGGGTTCAGCCTGACCTCGGCCAGGTCCTCGATGCTCTTCTTCTCGGGATCTCGGCCGATTTCGTCGAGGCCTTTCTCGAACTCGGCGAGGTTGACGCACTCTGGCTCCTTCACAGCCGGGACTGCGGCCAGCATGCACTGCCTGGCTTGCTGCTGATCCCCCTCCACTGTGACTACTTCCATCTTGCCCTCCTTGTTCTCATGGACGAACTTCTGCTTTTGATGGAGGGAAGAAGGAACTGCTTCTAACTTGTGGAGCCACATTCTACCCAGAATGACGTTGTAGGGAGAAGGGGCGTCCACGACTAGAAAGTCGGCCGATACGGAGGCTCCGCCAACTTGGGTCTCCAGGGTGATCCTGCCCTTGGGGTAGACTGGCGTGGCGGACAACCCTAGTAGGGGTGCTCGGACCTCCGTGAGGTCTGCTTCGGAGAGTTTCATCTTCTTGAAGCAGTCGTAGTAGAGGACCTCGGAGGAGCTGCCGGAGTCGACGAGGACCCTCTTCACTGTGAAGTCTCTCAGCTTCATGGTGAGGAGAAGGGGGTCGTTGTGAGGGAGCTGGATTCCCACTAGGTCTCTGTCTGAGAACGAGATGGCGGGTCGGTCGCGGCGGGCTTTCTTGGATGCCGGAGCGAGCTCGGCTTTCATTACTTCTTTCCCGTGCGAAGCCCGCCTGGCTTCGGCACGGGCCTGGGAGCTGCCCCGGGACGAGGAAGCGGGAACTGAGGACGCCAGATGGATCACATTAATGATCTTCTCTGAATCCTCGCTGTCAGGAGCCTGGGCTGCGCTCTGGTGAATCCGGCCCTCGCTGCCGCCGGGATCACCTGTCTTGACGAATTCTGGAATGTGGCCTTCTTCGGCCAGCTTCTCCAGGTACCACTGCAAAGTCTTGCAGTCCTCGGTCTTGTGCCCGTTACCCCTATGAAAGGAGCAGTAGAGCTGGCTTCGGCCGCCGGAGGTGGGCTCATTCTTCAAGGGCGGAGGGTACTTGAAGAACGGCTTGGACCTGATCTTGGTCAGGATGCGGTAGATCGGCTCCTTGAAGACGACGCTGACGCTCTGACTGGCGCTGGAGGGAGGTCTGGGCTTCCAAGTGCCCCCGGACCTGGACGACGCAGGCTTCGCCGAACTGGAGACCCAGGCCTGCTTGGGCTCCTGCTTCTGGGAGGGCCTCCCGCCTCTCTGCCGAGGCTGGCTACTCTTCTGCTCGGGCTCCGGATGCCCGTCCTGATCCCTGGCTCGGATCTCGTCTTCCTTCTGGGCGATGAAGCGCTTCACCCGGGACATCAACTCTGGCATGGATTCTGGGGGGTTCCCGGCCAAGTCCTTTCGCAAGTCGTGGCCGGGGATCAGGGCATGCTGGAAGGCGTAGATTGCTATCTCTTCCCTCGTGCCCTCGATCTGGCTGTAGATGATTCCTTATGGAATTTGAAGTGGTATTTTTGGCAGGACAGCCGATCACAGTTTACTGTGATAACAGCAGGGCAGTCGCTAAGTCCAAATAACCCAAGAGCCAAAAAGCATGTACAGAGGAAGTTATACATGGTCAGATAGATTGCGCAGAGAGGTGATGTACGATCACCAAGATAGCCTCTGCAGACAATCTAGTAGATCCATTTACTAAGCCTTTGACTACCAAAGTCTTTGAGCTATATGTAAAAGGGATGTGCATGAGATGCAACTCTAACTGGCATTGAGCCCAAGTGGGAGATTGTTAGTTTTATGGACTCAATCCAGTAGATGCTATAATAAATTGATTAATTTCTTTATTTATCAGTATATTCATGCTTTCCTTTCATGAGATGAATGGTAATTTATTATATACTTGCACATAACCAATACGAATAACATTATGGTTCATAAGATGAACCGGGGTCCGCAAGTATATTAGATGTAACACATGTGTATGGATGAGATCCACATACGGGAGACATGTGTGGCAAATCTTATACTTAAATATTATCACAACCAGTGATGAGACTGGACATCTCATACTGACAAGGTTGCAGTACTTTGATCACTATGAGATAGTGTGATTTGTCTCGATCATCAGAATGGAAGATTCTGGATCATAGTGCTGGTACATTTGATGTATTGAAGGACCATGAGAAGCACCTTATAAACACTGTCTTTATTTTAAGGTCTGCTCTCATAATTCCCTAGCAATAGGCTCTCAATCCTGAGGCATTAATGAACTCAAGTTTCTATCTGTTCATTTGTTTTGAGTCACCAATGAGTGAGGCCAACTGTAGGTCAACACCTCGGTGATTTGGGTACATGGTAGTAGAGCTGTGGGAACATTCAATAGTCAAGATGGAATCTATCTCTAATATCCCCTTGTGCCAATTAATGGATTTATCATTGGTAAGTGCGCACCCATTCCGATTAAGAGTTAATTGGAAAGGTACCTATTGATCATTATAATTAATTGGGGCTCAAGGATAATAAGATATGGATCAAGTTTGGAAGACAGGTCCAATTGATCCATGGATATTGATAGAGGGGTCTACTTGTGGTAATGTGGAAGTTTAGGGTCTTCTATGTAATATTCCTAAGACTGGAGTTCAATTGCATTTATATAGTGGAGTTATTTGCAATTAACTGTGGGCCCGGATTACACATGAGATGTGCGGTCGCGAGTCCCAGTTGGAGCCAGCTTTCTAAGGAATCCCTAGTGGTCCCCACGCTAGCCCAATAATTAGAAAGTATCTAATTCTAGTAGAACTCTAAAAGGAAAGTTACTATTTCTATTTGAAGTGAGACTTCTAATAGTGGTAATAGTAGACTTACTAATTTTAGTAGAAGTGAGACTTCTATTTTAATTAGATAGGAATTAGAAAGATACTAATCATATTTGAAGTAAGACTTCTAATTATGATATGGTAAGTTACTAATTAATTAATGGAAGTAAGACTTCTATTTTAATTAAGAAGAGAAAGTTACTAATTTTTGGAAGTAAGACTTCTAATAGAAATTAGTAAGTTGGGCTTGCAAAAGCTATAAATAAGAGGAGAAGAGGGCCTTGGACGTCCCATGAAAAAATCCACCTAGGGATTCACGCCCAAGTCCCCTAGAGCAAGTGTTGCTTGAGTTTTTCCTCTCTCTCCCTCTTCTAGTTCTCTTTCTAGTTCCTCCCTAGAGTTCCTAGTAGTTTTCTCTTGGAGATCCCACCATCTTCTTGAGAAAAAGGAGAATCTAATACGGGTCATAGCGTAGAAGATCAAGAGGTCTTGGAGATCCCTATTTGATTAGTGAAAGCGTTTCATCATCAAAGAAAGACGCAACTCCTCCATTAGAGCACAACCGAGCTCCAAAGGTATAATCTACTTCCATGCATGTTGTAGATTTATTTGTTGCTTATATGTTGCTGTTTTTATCTTCTAGATAAATTGTTTTACTGATCATGATGACTGAGATTGAGGACATAGATCTTGGATTGGGTTTTTATAGCCTTATGGATAGTTGATCCCTGCGTCAAGTGGGTCAAAAGTTTTTGAAACCTATCCTAGAGGCCCACCCTATTTCCAACAATTGGTATCAGAGCCTTACCTCATCTCTTATCATGTTAGATCAGTAAGCTTGATCTAATCTTTACATGAGATGCGAAGAGGATAGATCAAGGGCTATGTACGGATCAGTTTGATGGTTTTGCTTGGACAATTAGTATCTCCATGTTTGGATAGTCACATAAGGGCTTAACAATGATGGAATGATGGTAGGAAGCCATTGGGAATCTTTAGAAGAGTTTTGGAGATGGTTGGACACGAAATACAAGAACCCAACTTGCAGATTTCCGTCAGGCAGGTCGACCGAGCCCTCTGGCAGGTCGACCGAAGACACTGAGGCCGGTCGACCGGGCCCTCTGGCAGCTCGACCCCCGCCGGGGGACACCCCCGGACCCCCTCTGCGTAGGGGGCATAAATCATAGTAGTGGAAATATTTGGCATGCTGTCTTTCCATTATTGTTTGGTAACCCGACTTTGTGAGTTGCTTTACTAGTATGAGATACTAACATGCAGGTTATCATGTCCTCTCCATATGGCCCACAAGTCTTTTACTTTCTTTTATGGTTGAATGTTTATTATTGGCAAGTTGTAAAGGGCATCATGGTTTCCTTGGTTTCCCGGTTCAGGGCAAGGCATGGTGAAATTCCCTATGTGCCTTTTTATTTCCATTAATAGATTATCATGTAAGTCTCATCGTAGAGACATAGGAATTTATGTAATTTTCTAAATATGTAAATTCTGGCGATGTCCGAGACTAAGAAGGAAAGTGAAGTTGGACTCCTAATCAAAAGAGTTTGAAGATTGCCAAAGGTGTTTTGGAGTTTCCCGAAGAGTTTGAGCAATTCCAAAATTTTGGAAAGTCTAGAAGTCCAAGAAGTCTATTCCGCATGGGCCATGTGGAGGAGAGGACTAGTTTCTAATTTTAGCATTTTCTATTTATAGTTGAATGCTTTATTTAGAATGTTTCCAAATCTGATCCAAACATAGCAAGTTACTAATATTGGTCAAATCAAATTAATTTTTGGAAAGAGTTCTAATTAGTGTCGATGACCCATGAGATGGACACATTGGCAACACTAATTTAAGAAACTGGTCTTTCTTTAAAATAACTTGACTTGGAACCAATCTTAGATCATATCATGATATGATTTGATGATTCATATATTTATATATGTGGGCCCTAATACCTTAAAAGGAAATCCTCAATTCTAAAATATTAAGTGGGAGCGGGGCATTTAAATTAATAAATCCCCATGGTTTTCCACCATAGGTTCATTGTAAGGAAAGTATTAGCCTCGCGCCACCAAGAGAGTGGCCGTTCCCCCACGGAGGGCTTTTATTTATCTGGTTACTAGATATGGATCTCCTATGGATAGTATTGATGAGACGTGGTGGGGGTTCACTCCCCAAGGAGGAGCTGCCCATCGCGGTTGTCATGCAATATTAGTTGGTGGGTCACACTTAACTAAAATAATGATGTAGTATCCCCAAGGATTTGCCTCATGTATTTTAGAGACCAAAGCAAATCGGGAGTCATACATTATCTGGTATGAGATACCTAGATGATAATGAATGATTGGGGATCAAGGATAGTTAGTCTTAATCCTAATTTTGACGACTTTGATCCGCACCAATCTATGGGGCATTTGCACTCCCCAAGGAGGCATGCCCTAGGGGATTGGGATTCCGATGTATTCTAAATTCAGTGCTTATGAGGATTCCCACATGAATTTGGTAGAATACTAAACCCTAATGTCATTTATATTCTTTCATTAAATGTATGGTTATGTGCTTTAATCAATACAGCATGAATTCGAATACTTTCAATCCACTTGCGACCATCCTCAACCAGAACAAGTTGATGGGATCCAACTATGTAGACTGGAAAAGGAACCTGGATGTTATCTTAACATCTTCAAGTTGCAAATATGTCCTTCTAATACCCCCCCCCCTTCCTGAGCCTGAGCCTGATGCACCACAAATTGTGAAAAACTTTTACACCAAGTGGACCAAAAACAATGAGATAGCCAAATGTTTTATTCAGGCATCCATGTCTACTGTTTTGCAAGAACAACATCAATCCTATAAGTCAGCATACGATATTATATCGAACTTAAAGGAGATGTTTGCAGACCAGGTCAGGCCTGCTAGGCAGGCTGCTGTAAAAGTGCTGATGGAGACAAAGATGGCCGAGGGAACCCCAGTACAAAAACATTTGTTACAAATGAAGTTGGCATTGAATGAGTTAGATGTACTGGGGACTACGTTTGATACAGAAACGCAGATCGACATGATCATTCAATCACTACCAGACTCATTCAAACATTTCAAGATCAATTATAGTAAATTGGAAATGACCATAGCTGAGCTGTCTCGCCAGCTGGTAGTGTTTGAGGAAATCATGAAGAAAAGACCAACTGCCCTCATGACAGAAAAGTCATTTGCTAAGTCTAAACCGAAAGGTAAAAACTGGGATAGCAAGAAGAAATCAGTCATCAAAGGTCCTAAGGTGGAGTATGGTTCCACTAGTGGTGTGGCCAAGGTCAAGGGTACGGGAGCAAAGGGAAAGTGTTTCCACTGTGGTATGACAGGACATTGGAGGAGGAATTGTCCAAGATTTCTGTCAAAGGAAATGACCTCAGGTATGATTGAGTCATTTGTTTCTGAAGTTAGTTTTACAACTAGTACTTCAGAATCTTGGTTTGTAGACTTGGTTTGATATCTTGGCATGGGCACGCAGGCGAATCTTGGTTTTACAACGTGGGCACGCGGATGGCACGTGAGAGTGCTTAGCCTCATCTGATGGCTGTGATTAGCGTAATCCTGTGGTTCTGGAAATCTCCCCACACAGTTTCTCTACAATGTCTTAATTTTCTGTTTGAGATTCCAACCAGGTTAGTGTTTTGTTAACATTCAGATCTCTGCAGGATTTTTCTTTGTGTGTAAATGAATTCAGATTTCTGCTGGGGTTTTAGTGTGCAAATGAGTTTGGATTTCTGCAGGAATTTTGTGTACAACTGTGTTCAAAACTCATGCAGTCTTAGTGTTTAGCTGTGTTCAATTTCAGATCTTTGCTGGTTTTTGTGTCCAATCCAGGTTCAGATTTCTCCAGGTTTATGTTCAAATTAATGTTTAGATTTCTACAGTTTTTGTACTCAACTATGTTCAGATTTCTGCAAGTGAATAAATTGTTGGAATGCATGCATTTGAATCTTGTTTATTTATAAGTTTTGATCCATTTTAAATGATTAGCTTAGCCATGAAAATTTTGATTTCCAACAGTTTTACAACATTGGGTTTATGTTCAGTCTGTCTATATGATTTTGTTGGCATCAGAATGAAAATCTCTGATTTTATTAAGGACTTCTCAATGTGAGATCTCAGCTCATATCTTTACATTTATCTTATGATTAATCTATGATTTTCATGCTGAATTCATAAATGGGATGAGGTGATTCAGTGTAGTTTTGATTGATTAATGGTTTTGCTATGAAATAATTCAGTTTTTTTATGTTAAAGAATGGTTGAGCCCAGCCCAGCCTGGGGCCTGTTTCAGGTGGATTTATGGATCTGTTTAGAAATCAGTTTTGGGCCTGTTTCAAGGTCAGTTTTGGGCTGTTTTAAAACTCGTTTCTTGGGCCATTCAAGGTTTAGTTTTGGGCTGTTTTAAGACCTGTTTTGTGGGCCTGTTCAAGGTCAGCTTTTGGGCTATTTTAAAACTTGTTTCTTGGGCCATTCAAGGTCAGTTTTTGGGCTGTTTTAAGGACTGTTCGGGCCATGTTTAAAGGGCTGTTTTGGACTAAATGAGTAGACTGTTTTGGGCTCGGTTTAAGGCCAGCTATGGGCCTGTTTTAAAGAGATTTGGGATTACTTGTAATACTTGGAAAAATTGTGAAATGGGAATGGGAACAATGAGAGAATGAGCGTATGTGAAATTATCTGGGAATCGTTCGAGTCTCAATGTGCACTTTATCATTTAAATGTTGTGGATTTTCATTGGCATCAAATATATCCTCTTAATAATCAATGTTTAAAGGTTAAATGTGCATTGAGATGGCTCCTTGGTAAGTCATTAAGTCATTCTACACAATTCCATTTCCATTTCAAGTTAGAGAATGTATTTGTATTTGTATTTGTATTCTTTGGTAAACTAATTTGAATAGCATCGGTGACTTGTTATAAAATCATGGGGTTTTCCTTATTCGAAAGGATTGATCGTGTGATTTTATACAAATCACTTTGATGTGTATTTGAGCGGTTTACCATGGATATTCGTATGTTTTCTCCGAATCGATTAGAACGGAGATTGGAGTGGTTCGTCACATTCGGGATTTCTTCGATGAGATTATTATTTTGATAAGATTAGTATACTGAAAACAAAAATCTCGAGGCAAGACGGGGCCAGAGCTTTGTAGTGTGAGCCCCTGAGCCAAAGGGATTATTATTATGGTTTGATTTGCATCGGTTCGAGTTTTGAAAACTAAAGGCACCACTAGGCTTAGGTCACCTTGTCGGGCTGATCACCCGGCTTGGGATCTTTAATTTGTCCGCCAGCTGCAGCTTGGATTCTGTCTGTACCGACCATGGCAACGGTTTTATCTGCCGGTCCCATTCGTATGGCTACGGTTCTGATTTTGATCTGCCGGTCCCATTTGTATGGCTACGGTTCTGATCCTATTTCTTTTGATCTGCCGGTCCCATTTGTATGGCTACGGTTCTGATCCTATTTCCGGTCCCACGTGTAGTGGCTACGGTTCTGTCTGCTCTTGTTACTTCGGTAATAGGAGAATATAGCTACGTGTGGTTGCCAATGTTTTATCTGTTTATTTCTTTGCTTTATGATTCTTATTTGTTTATACTCATTATACTCTTGGAGCTTGCTAATGTTTATGATATAGATCTTTCATCGTATTGTCGCCATTATTAGGATTTGAAATGTATTTCCAACTATTAAATGTTTTATGCAGGCTACTATCTTTTCGAGATATTCGTACTTCTGAGACTGTTCTTTTATTTGCTTTGACATTTATGTTTGGTCTTTTGATCGTTTTAACATGATTTATTGTTATTATTATTTAGACTCTTTAATTGGTTTTACAATGATTCCACATTGTTTTACGAATGACCTTTTATTTCATATTACTTGTTTATTTGCTTGCCAGACCGTCGTATCTGACCCTATTTGTTTGGTGCCAGTTTCCTCTCTTTCTATTTTTAGGTGTTTGATCGGAGGAGGCGGTGGGACCTCCAGTCTGACGTGAGAGGCTGCCCATTGATATCATCTAGATGTCAAGTTTGGCACCGGAGTTCGTATCAAATCATTGGGGGTAGTATTTCTGTGTAGTTGGATATATTTTTGTATGGCTTTGTTAGCCTTTTTCTTGGGTTGTAATTAAGACACTTGTTAATTGAAATCTGAATATGTGGGAAATAGATAGTCTTGTTACTACCAGCTCAGTGTGCTCTGATTTATGACTTTGTGCCAGACTGTTTATTTGATGGCTTTATGATATTGGTTGCGTGCGACACGGAACCCGATGGCCACGGATTTCGAGTCGTAACACCATGCTTAGCTTCCGCGAAAATATACTCTGATCGTGATGGAATTTATCTATCCTCATTCACGCGGATCTTGGAAATATAACAAAAGTTTCAAATTATCCCAAAATTTCGCACTCCGGGATCGGATCACTGCAGGGCCCGGTTTCGGGGTGTGACACCAACCCCCAAAAATCCAACCGATTATTGCAGTCACCGTGAAATGAAATCCAGTCAAAGTGGTGGCTACCTAAAAGAAGAAAAATTGCATAAGTCAGTATAACTACCAATCCAAAGTACAAACTCCAATCTCCAAGCTGTATGGATTTCAATTTTCAATTCCATTCACCATATGGCATCAACCATATATATATATAAATAAAGAACGCATATAGGAATCAACAGATTTCCAGATCAATGGCAACAACAACAAAAAAAAAATGTAGGTAAACTAGATCTTTCTAACCATTTGAGATCTATCACCATCTTTCTACATCATCATCCAAAACTCTTCAACTGTCCAATGGATTTCGACTTCCTTCCCTCATCAAAGAGGCGTCAGATCCATCAGCAAATTGTATGGATATTGAATTTTAACAAAATGTTAATGTCATCTACCAAATGAAATCCAAAACAAGCATCAAATCTAAACCTAAACAGACCTTGAAAGAGAATGCAAGGATGAAAATTGAATTACTGAAGCAGAAACCATATCCATTAAAATCAATCAATTAAAATGTAAACAGAAAGCATGGAAAAGAGCAGCAAAAAAAATAATAATATTTGCAAGTAAAAAAAACCCAGAAGTGGATTTCTCCTTCTGACAAGTAGCAAAAGGCGATGGTCGGTTTGAAAAGGGAGGTGTCAGACCCAGACCCAGGTTTGAAGTATTTAATTATGTTTTAACCGTGATTAGTGGATAAGTGGGGTTAGTGGACGATTAGCTTATTTTATTAAGCTAGATTAGAATGTTTGAATAGCTTTGAGAACCCTTGTGAGTCATTGACTTAAGTTTGACGCGGGCCGGGGCGCCCGTGGATTGTGTGTGAAATTGCTAAGTTTATTCTTGAGGCTTGTAGAATCCCAATTTTTGTGCATTTTGATTCATCTCATCTAGATCATCAACTTTCATGTTTTGGCCAACTTGATTTTGTGATCAGAAATCACGTTTTTCGAGAAAAAGGGCAAATCTGACATTTCACACAAAATCTGTACCCAAATTTTGAAAATTTCAGAAATTGACAAAAATACACTTTTTGGAAAGTAGAAATTTCGCTGATCGTTTTTGTCTTCTTCGTCGTTTTCGTTCGGGGCCCGCAAGTACCATTTCTAGCTTAGTGAAGACCGGGACCCACAAGACATCTCTTATAAGAAGGGGATTTCTTCTTCTCCTTCTTCATTTCATTTCCAGCAACTTCTTAGCTAGGGTTTTCCCTCTCTTCCCACACTCTCTCTCTCATCTGAAACCCTCATTTGGTGGAGTTTTCTTGGAGGATTGATCTCCTCAAGTCCTTCCTCCCTCTCCAAGCTCTCCAAAGGTACCCTTTTTGAGGTTTTTGAGCTAAGAGAAAGCCCTCATTCAAGCTTCTCTTCTCCATTGGGATTTCTCAAGGTTAGCAATGGCTTTCCAAACTTGAGATTCTTGATTTCCTTTCCATTTAGAGTGTTTTAATCCCATATGCTAGGGTTTTCCTTGGAGATCTACCAACATTGATTTTTAGGGTTTTCCTTGGGAAAATTTTGGGGTTTTTGTAGATTTGAAGCTTGAGGCACTAAAGCTTTGTTTGAAGAGTGATTTTGCTCCTATCTTGACTAGAGGCAAGTAGATTCTACAATTAATATGATGTTTTTCCTAATTAGTTCCATTCCATGATTTTTCTTCTCATGTGCTAATCTTTCTTGATTCATGGATTTACTTTGATGGAATGGACCAATGTTACATTGATTTCAATTGATGATATTGTCTTACAATGCATTTAGAAGTTTGTTTTCACCTTGGCTCTTTAGGAAATTTGGTTTTCTTGTGTTGAAGATGGGTGCTCAAAGAAAAGGAGAAAAACTTTGATCTTTAAAAGTATTGTGTTAGGCTAATTAGAATGGTTTGTGGATGATGATTTGATGAGTTAGGGAGGCCAAGGAAGGGTCCCAATGTTTGGAAATGGGTATGAAAGAAGGGAGATTGAAAAGAATCAAAAAGAGGCTCGAAAGAGGAAGAAGGAAGGGGATAATGCACTGCCGAGCTCTGCCCAGTCCGCTCGAGCGACCCACTGCGCCGCTCGAGCGACCCACTGCGCCGCTCGAGCGACCCAGCTACTGTCTGGGCTCCGCTCGAGTGGACCTGGGTTCGCTCGAGCGAGCCCAGCTCAGTCTGGGGGCTTGAGTTGGGCCTGGTTTAAGGTCCAATTGAGTCTACTTTGGGGCCCAATTGAAGGCTGTGTTGGGCCTGTTCCCTAAGTGTCTTTTGGGCCTGTTTCAAGGTCAATCATTGGGCTGTTTTGAGACCCATTCTTTGATCCATTTAAGGACTGTTTTGGGGCCAATGGGCGGACTGTTTTGGCTTGGGTCCAGGCTAGTTGTGGGCCTGATTTTAAGAAGAACTAATCCAATATTAATGGGGATTTCCTTGCGTATACCTTCAGGTCCACTTCAAGCCCGCATCCAAGTTCAATGCGGCCCAACCCTTGCCCATATGTGAAGGCCATTTACAATCTTTGGAAGGCTAAGTAAAGTAGTGGAACCACGATCAAAATCCTTTGGGAACTTTCCAAGTTTAAATGTACATTTCATCCTTTGTGATTGTCAAGGATCTTCGGTGGCACCAAATTATGTTCTCGTAATGACAATGAAAGGATCAAATGTATATCGAGACTGCCCACATTAGACGATCGAATCATCATACATTCATTCTATATAAAAAGACTATTGTCCGGATTCTTTCTCTAATCATTTTGAATATTTTGAAGTGGTTTACCACATATTTAAGTATTGATAAGACTACTCACTTATTTTGCTCGGATTCGCCAATATGCATTGTTGGAGTAGTTCTCTTATCGATTTTGGAAATGTATCTTATAAATGGATTTGTATTTCTTCGAGGTTTCGAACTTTCACTCTAATGGCACCACTAGGCTTAGGTCACCTTGTCGGACTGATCATCCGGCTTGGGATCTTTAATTTGTCTGCCAGCTGCAGTTTGGATTCTGTCTGTACCGACCATGGCAACGGTAATATCCGGTCCCACGAGTAGTGGCTACGGTTCTGTTTGATAACGACTATGTCGTTCCGGTCCCACGAGTAGTGGCTATGGTTTGTCTGCTCCGGTTACTTCGGTAATAGGAGAATATAGCTTTACGTGGGTGGCCAATGTTTTTATGCATCAATATTCATCTCATGGTATTTGTTTATTTTACTCATCATGACATTGGATTTGTAAACCATCGAGATGTATCTTCTATCTTTACTTCGACATTGTTATTAATCGTGATTTAATCGTGGCTCTCATTTATTATTGTTTTGTTTCGCTATCATCCTATTGTTGTTGTATTTGCTTGCCAGACCGTCGTGTCTGACTCTTTTTGTTTGGTGCCAAATGTCGAGCCCCTCGCGGTTGAGGCGCACTTCGAGGCGGAACCCATAGTCCCTGTGGAGGGCGAGTGGTAGCCCGATGATGTCATTTAGACGTCGGGTTGCTTCTGGAGCTGCGATCACATATTTTGGGAATAGATGCTAGACATTTTGGGTTTTTGGTTATGGCCATTGTTGGCTTATACTCTTTTGGGAAGAATTTGTAATTAATGACTAATCTTACTTTTGTACTAACTTTAAACTAACTTTGGGGCCTACAATGAAATGTTTCTCTTTTTGATGCTAGTCTCGTACGTTCTCATCTTATACCCATTTTGAGAGACTTTTATGTTTGCTACAATGCTTCCGCGTAAGTCATTTGTATGAAAGTGATTCTTATATATCACTGTTGGATCGGATTTCGGGAATCCTTACCGCGGAAACCTGTGGGAAACTAGCGTGTGCGGGCGGAACTTTCCGGCCCGTCGCGCCGCGTCCCCGGATTAAGGCCTCGTTTAGCGGGACCTCGGTCCGGGGGCGTGACAGGCTCGGTATCAGAGCGAGAAATATTTGAGGCAATTAAAATTGGATTAGAAACATAAGGACGTGGCGAGGATTCGTTAGCATTTCCGTTAGTTAGCGTCGATTTGGGTTTGGGAACACCTTGTTATTATATCTTGTTGTACTAACAAGTTGTTTTGCAGCACTATGCCTCCGCGTAGACCTCCAGCAAATGCAAATGCATCGGGCAGTAATCATGACAGCGGGATTGAAAACCCGATGACAGGTCAATTCCAACAACTTATGCAGATGTTGGTCGAACAGCAACAGCGAGCTAATGAAAATCAAGCTAGATTTCAGGAACAGATGGCAAAGAAAGATGAAGAATTGACTCAAGTGCAAAGGCAACTACTTGAAGTTTTGGGTAGGAGACCCGAACCAATGCCTAATGTGGAAGCTGTGCAGAACAGGGACCGAGATCCTAATGTTTTATTTGAGAAGTTCAGAAAGAGGGGTCCTAAGGAATTCACGGGTCAGGAAGATCCTTTGACAGCTGATGATTGGTTGGCCCACACAGAGAACATCTTCGATATCTTCGTATGCACAGGCAGACAACGAGTTCATTTAGCAGCCTCCATGTTCACTGGATTGGCAGACATATGGTGGAAGACTATTAAGGAAGGCTATCAGAATATTGAGGATGGGATTGCTTGGGCCACATTTAAGCAGTTTAGTGAGAAGTATGTCCCCGCGCACATCAAGAAGCAAAAGGCAGCAGAATTTTAGTTGCTTAAGCAAGAAGATATGACTGTTCTTGAATATCTTACCAAGTTTGAAAAATTATCTCGCTATGCTCCGGAGCTTGTGGACACCGAAGAGAAAAAGATCACTAAGTTCATGGATGGGCTCAACCCCATTATCTTGAGAGATGCTTTAGGTGTGGTACCACCAACCACCTTTCAAGAGGCTATCAAAAGGGCCTACAGGTTTGAAGACATTAACAATCAGATTATTAAGGATAACCAAAGGAAAAGGCAGCAGTACCAAGGTGGGCAGAAATCGTATCAAGGCAAGAAGCAAAAGAAACAGCAGAATGCTCCAACTCAAGGTGGGTGTGAACATTGTGGCAAGAATCACCCTTCTCAGCAGTGTTATCGAGTTTCAGGTGCATGTTTCAAGTGTGGTGGCACAGATCACCAAGTGAAGGATTGCCTGAATAATAGGAACCAAGGCAATAGGGCACCTCAGCAGCCACCAGGGCAAGCCCCTCAGCATAACCAACAGGTTGCTCAGCACCAACAGAGGCAACAACAGAATCAGCAGCCCCGTCAACAACCACAGAATCAGAATGTCCATCCACAGCAACAAAATAGGAATGTGCAGCTAGGAAGACCAAATCAGAACCAAAATAGACCACGTCAGCAAGGTCGTCTCAATCATATCAATCAAGTGGATGCAGAAGCGGCGGGTGATGTTGTGGAAGGTAAACTCCTAATTTGTGATGTTGAAGCTAAAGTGTTGTTTGACCCGGGATCTACCCACTCTTTCTTATCCCATGTGTTTGCTAAAAAGATTAGTGTACCTGCTAGAGAGTTAGAGTTTGTTTTGACTGTTACTACTCCGGTAGGGAAACAAGTGGTGTGTAGTACTTTTTACCCTAGTTGTTCAGTGAAGATAGGAGAGGTCATTTTCCCTGCAGATCTTATTATCTTAGTTATGCACGACTTCGATGTCATTTTAGGCATGGATTGGTTAGCGGGTCATCGCGCCTCCATGGATTGCTATAGTAAGACCATTGTGTTTAGATTGGATGGGTTGTCCTCCGGGGTGAAGTTTCAGGGAGAGAAAAGGGTTTCTCCGGCTAGGTTTATTTCGGCTCTTTCTGCAGCTAAGTTGTTAAGATCAGGTTGTGAGGGATTTATTGCTTTTGTCACCAAGGACGATCAGTCCCTAAGGGTGGAGAATTTTCCGGTAGTGTGTGAGTTTCCCGATGTCTTTCCAGAAGAGATTCCAGGGTTACCACCTGTCAGAGAAGTTGAGTTTACAATCGAGTTGATGCCAGGAACTGATCCGATCTCCATTGCTCCTTATAGGATGGCTCCAGCAGAGTTAGGAGAATTGAAGTTATAGTTGCAAGAGTTGCTAGACAAAGGCTTTGTTAGGCCAAGTGTTTCCCCATGGGGAGCCCCAGTGTTATTTGTCAAGAAGAAAGATGGAAGTTTGAGGATGTGTATAGATTACAGGAAGTTGAACCAAGTAACCATCAAGAACAAGTACCCTTTGCCTAGGATAGACGAGTTGTTCGATCAGTTGCAAGGTGCAGAGTTTTTCTCGAAGATAGATTTGAGGTCCGGATACCATCAGTTGAGGGTTAGAGAATCAGACATCCCGAAGACAGCTTTTCGAACTAGATACGGGCACTATGAATTTTTGGTGATGCCCTTTGGACTGACCAATGCACCAGCGGTGTTCATGGCTCTCATGAACAAGATTTTCGCACCCTATCTAGATCAGTTCACCGTCGTCTTCATTGATGATATTCTAGTGTATTCCAAGTCGAGAGAAGACCATGAGCAGCATTTGAGGACTTCCTTACAGTTGTTGAGAGATAATCAGTTGTATGCGAAGCTTGGGAAGTGCGAGTTTTGGCTAGAGCAAGTCGCTTTTCTTGGTCACATTATTTCTAAAGAAGGACTAGCCGTTGATCCATCAAAGATAGAAGCAGTCATCAATTGGAAAAGACCGAAGAATGTGACGGAGATTAGAAGTTTTCTGGGTTTGGCAGGTTACTATAGGAGATTTGT
Organism: Litsea cubeba; assembly: GCA_012931725.1. Lineage (NCBI taxonomy): Eukaryota > Viridiplantae > Streptophyta > Magnoliopsida > Laurales > Lauraceae > Litsea > Litsea cubeba. The sequence continues at coordinate 139,454 of WHSA01001107.1, read as the reverse complement.
TCAAGGTTTTTCATCCATTGCAGCACCATTGACTAAGTTAACCCGAAAGAATGTGCCATTTGTATGGTCAGAGAAATGTGAAGCTAGTTTTGAAGAGTTGAAGAAGAGGTTAACTTCAGCGCCTGTCCTCACCTTACCTTCGGGGAGTGGCGGTTTTGTTATCTATACGGATGCTTCAGGTGTAGGACTCGGATGTGTTTTGATGCAAAATGGAAATGTGATTGCATATGGCTCGAGGCAATTGAAGGAACATGAGAAGAAATATGCAACGCACGATTTGGAGTTGGCGGCTATAGTGTTCGCGTTGAAGATGTGGAGACACTACTTGTACGGAGAAAAATTTGAAGTTCATTCGGATCACCGTAGTCTCCAATACTTGTTCTCTCAAAAGGAATTAAACATGAGGCAAAGAAGGTGGATGGAGTACATCAAAGACTATGATTTTCCGATTATCTATCATCCGGGGAAAGTTAACGTAGTGGCAGATGCGTTGAGTAGGAAATCAGTTTGTTTGGCCAGTTTGCATGGGTTTTACAATTTTCAGCAATTTGAAGAATTGAGAGTGGAGTTCCAACCTTTGAGGGAAGGAGTGGTGTTAGCAAATATGACAGTGTCGGAGCCAGTCTTCATTCAGAAAATTAAGGACAGTCAGATGCAAGATCCAGACTTGGTTAAGATTGTGGAGCATATCTCGGAAAGGCCAGATTTTCAGATGATGGATGGAGTTTTGTACTTCCGTGGCAGACTTTGTGTCCCAAAGATAGACAATTTGAAAGATGACATTATGGTAGAAGCTCACAATACAAGGTATGCAGTGCACCCGGGGAGTACGAAGATGTACCAAAATTTAAAGAGTCGTTTTTGGTGGAACAATATGAAGAGAGAGATAGCAGCCTTTGTGTCTAGGTGTATGACTTGTCAATTAGTGAAGGCAGAACATCAGAAACCACCTGGTCTTTTGCAACCGTTAGAAATCCCAGAGTGGAAGTGGGAACACCTGACAATGGATTTCGTGTCGGTTTACCGACTACAACCAGAGGGAACAATGCCATTTGGATCATAGTGGATCGGTTAACGAAGTCGGCGCACTTTATTCCTTTGAAGACCGGTAAGAAGATGCACATGTTGGCTTTAGCACAAGCTTTTGTGAAAGAGATTGTTAGTCGTCATGGTCAGCCGGTTTCCATCACTTCAGATCGGGATAATAGATTTGTTTCGAGGTTTTGCAAGACCTTGCACGAATCAATGGGAACGAAGCTCCAATTCAGTACAGCATACCACCCGCAGACGGATGGTCAGTCGGAGAGGACTATTCAGACCCTTGAAGACATGCTTAGGGCTTGTGTACTTGATTTCAAGAATCAGTGGGATGAGAATCTACCGCTTTGTGAATTTGCCTACAACAATAGTTACCATTCAAGTATAGGAATGGCCCCTTTCGAAGCGTTGTATGGCAGGAAGTGTAGAACCCTAGCGTGTTGGGAAGAAGTCGGAGAGCGCAGTTTTCATGGTCCATCTTTAGTTGAAGAAACAAGAGACAAAGACAGAATTATCCATGAGAGATTGAAGGTTTCGAGAAGCTGACAGAAGAGCTATGCTGATGTTCGAAGGAAAGATCTACAATTCCAAGTTGGAGACAAGGTATTCTTAAAGGTATCTCCGGTCAGAGGAACACTGAGATTTGGGCAGAAGGGCAAATTGTCTAAGAGATTCATTGGGCCGTATGAGATCTTGAGTCGAATCGGGGAAATGGCATACAGATTAGCTTTGCCTCCAGAACTATCGGGTGTGCACAACGTGTTTCACGTGTCTATGCTAAGGAAGTATGTTTCGGACCCTTCGCACGTGTTACATCATGAACCGCTGGATGTCAGAGAGGATGCCACCTACATCGAGAAACCGGCAGAGATTATTGACACCAAAGAGCAAGAACTGAGGAACAGATCAATTCAGTGGGTAAAGATTCGTTGGGAGAATCATGGACCAGAAGAAGCCACTTGGGAACTTCGTGATCAAGTCCAAAAGAAGTATCCCCAGCTATTCCCAGAGGTTAGTGATCATTTGGAGGACCAAATGTGATTCTTAGGGGTGGAGGATGTCAGACCCCGACCCAGGTTTGAAGTATTTAATTATGTTATAACTGTGATTAGTGGATAAGTGGGGTTAGTGGATGATTAGCTTATTTTATTAAGCTAGATTAGAATGTTTGATTAGCTTTGAGAACCCTTGTGAGTCATTGACTTAAGTTTGACACGGGCCGGGGCGCCCGTGGATTGTGTGTGAAATTGTTAAGTTTATTCTTGAGGCTTGTAGAATCCCAGTTTTTATGCATTTTGATTCATCTCATCTAGATCATCAACTTTCATGTTTTGGCCAACTTGATTTTGTGATCAGAAATCGCGTTTTTCGAGAAAAAGGGCAAATCTGACATTTCACACAAAATCTGTACCCAAATTTTGAAAATTTCAGAAATTGACAAAAATACACTTTTTGGAAAGTAGAAATTTCGCTGATCGTTTTTGTCTTCTTCGCCGTTTTCGTTCGGGGCCCGCAAGTACCATTTCTAGCTTAGTGAAGACCGGGACCCACAAGACATCTCTTATAAGAAGGGGATTTCTTCTTCTCCTTCTTCATTTCATTTCCAGCAACTTCTTAGCTAGGGTTTTCCCTCTCTTCCCACACTCTCTCTCTCATCTGAAACCCTCATTTGGTGGAGTTTTCTTGGAGGATTGATCTCCTCAAGTCCTTCCTCCCTCTCCAAGCTCTCCAAAGGTGCCCTTTTTGAGGTTTTTGAGCTAAGAGAAAGCCCTCATTCAAGCTTCTCTTCTCCATTGGGATTTCTCAAGGTTAGCAATGGCTTTCCAAACTTGAGATTCTTGATTTCCTTTCCATTTAGAGTGTTTTAATCCCATATGCTAGGGTTTTCCTTGGAGATCTACCAACATTGATTTTTAGGGTTTTCCTTGGGAAAATTTTGGGGTTTTTGTAGATTTGAAGCTTGAGGCACTAAAGCTTTGTTTGAAGAGTGATTTTGCTCCTATCTTGACTAGAGGCAAGTAGATTCTACAATTAATATGATGTTTTTCCTAATTAGTTCCATTCCATGATTTTTCTTCTCATGTGCTAATCTTTCTTGATTCATGGATTTACTTTGATGGAATGGACCAATGTTACATTGATTTCAATTGATGATATTGTCTTACAATGCATTTAGAAGTTTGTTTTCACCTTGGCTCTTTAGGAAATTTGGTTTTCTTGTGTTGAAGATGGGTGCTCAAAGAAAAGGAGAAAAACTTTGATCTTTAAAAGTATTGTGTTAGGCTAATTAGAATGGTTTGTGGATGATGATTTGATGAGTTAGGGAGGCCAAGGAAGGGTCCCAATGTTTGGAAATGGGTATGAAAGAAGGGAGATTGAAAAGGATCAAAAAGAGGCTCGAAAGAGGAAGAAGGAAGGGGATAATGCACTGCCGAGCTGGACTGGGCAGAGCCCAGTCCGCTCGAGCGACCCAGCTACTGTCTGGGCTCCGCTCGAGCAGACCTGGGTTCGCTCGAGCGAGCCCAGCTCAGTCTGGGGGCTTGAGTTGGGCCTGGTTTAAGGTCCAATTGAGTCTACTTTGGGGCCCAATTGAAGACTGTGTTGGGCCTGTTCCCTAAGTGTCTTTTGGGCCTGTTTCAAGGTCAATCATTGGGCTGTTTTGAGACCCATTCTTTGATCCATTTAAGGACTGTTTTGGGGCCAATGGGCGGACTGTTTTGGCTTGGGTCCAGGCTAGTTGTGGGCCTGATTTTAAGAAGAACTAATCCAATATTAATGGGGATTTCCTTGGGTATACCTTCAGGTCCACTTCAAGCCCGCATCCAAGTTCAATGCGGCCCAACCCTTGCCCATATGTGAAGGCCATTTACAATCTTTGGAAGGCTAAGTAAAGTAGTGGAACCACGATCAAAATCCTTTGGGAACTTTCCAAGTTTAAATGTACATTTCATCCTTTGTGATTGTCAAGGATCTTCGGTGGCACCAAATTATGTTCTCGTAATGACAATGAAAGGATCAAATGTATATCGAGACTGCCCACATTAGACGATCGAATCATCATACATTCATTCTATATAAAAAGACTATTGTCCGGATTCTTTCTCTAATCATTTTGAATATTTTGCAGTGGTTTACCACATATTTAAGTATTGATAAGACTACTCACTTATTTTGCTCGGATTCGCCAATATGCATTGTTGGAGTAGTTCTCTTATCGATTTTGAAAATGTATCTTATAGATGGATTTGTATTTCTTCGAGGTTTCGAACTTTCACTCTAATGGCACCACTAGGCTTAGGTCACCTTGTCGGACTGATCATCCGGCTTGGGATCTTTAATTTGTCTGCCAGCTGCAGTTTGGATTGTGTCTGTACCGACCATGGCAACGGTAATATCCGGTCCCACGAGTAGTGGCTACGGTTCTGTTTGATAACGACTATGTCGTTCCGGTCCCACGAGTAGTGGCTACGGTTTGTCTGCTCCGGTTACTTCGGTAACAGGAGAATATAGCTTTACTTGGGTGGCCAATGTTTTTATGCATCAATATTCATCTCATGGTATTTGTTTATTTTACTCATCATGACATTGGATTTGTAAACCATCGAGATGTATCTTCTATCTTTACTTCGACATTGTTATTAATCGTGATTTAATCGTGGCTCTCATTTATTATTGTTTTGTTTCGCTATCATCCTATTGTTGTTGTATTTGCTTGCCAGACCGTCGTGTCTGACTCTTTTTGTTTGGTGCCAGATGTCGAGCCCCTCGCGGTTGAGGCGCACTTCGAGGCGGAACCCATAGTTCCTGTGGAGGGCGAGTGGCAGCCCGATGATGTCATTTAGACGTCGGGTTGCTTCTGGAGCTGCGATCACATATTTTGGAATAGATGCTAGACATTTTGGGTTTTTGGTTATGGCCATTGTTGGCTTATACTCTTTTGGGAAGAATTTGTAATTAATGACTAATCTTACTTTTGTACTAACTTTAAACTAACTTTGGGGCCTACAATGAAATGTTTCTCTTTTTTTATGCTAGTCTCGTACGTTCTCATCTTATACCCATTTTGAGAGACTTTTATGTTTGCTACAATGCTTCCGCATAAGTCATTTGTATGAAAGTGATTCTTATATATCACTGTTGGATCGGATTTCGGGAATCCTTACCGCGGAAACCTGCGGGAAACTAGCGTGTGCGGGCGGAACTTTCTGGCCCGTCGCGCCGTGTCCCTGGATTAAGACCTCGTTTAGCGGGACCTCGGTCCGGGGGTGTGACAGGAGGCAGCATAGCAAATCGGCCAATGTCACGGCACCTGCACAGATTCACTGGAATCCGGTCTAGAATCCGATGAACATAGGATCTTGGGGCGGGAGGGCAAAGTGCAGAGCGCGAGGGAGAGGGAGGGAGGGAGGGAGGGAGAGAGAGAGATAGAGAAAGAGAGAGGGAGAGGGAGAGGGAGGGAGGGAGAGAGAGAGAAATAGAGAGAGAGGGAGAGAGGCAGAGCGAGAGGGAGTGGTGTCACACCCCGAAACCGGGCCCTGCAGTGATCCGACCTCGGGGTGCGAAATTTTGGGATAAATTTGAAACTTTTGTTATGTTTCCCAAGATCCGCGTGAATGAGGATAATCAAATTCCATCACGATCAGAGTATATTTTCGCGGAAGCTATACATGGTGTCACTACCCGGAATCCGTGGCCATCGGGTTCCGTGTCGCACTCAACCAATGTCACAAGCCATCACATAAGCAGACTGGCACAAATCATAATCCGAATAAACTGAGCTGGTAGTAACAAGACTAATTATTTCCCACATATTTAAATTACAATTAACAAATGTCTTAATTACAAACCCAATGAAAAAGGCTAACAAAGCCATACAAATAAACCACTAAGTGACATACTACCCCAAGTGATTTTACGAGCTCCGATGCCAAACTTGACATCTAGATGATATCAATGGACGGCCTCTCACGTCAGACCGACGGTCCCACCGCCTCCTCCGATCAAACACCTAAAATAGAAAGAGAGGAAACTGGCACCAAACAAACAAGGTCAGACACGACGGTCTGGCAAGTAAATAAACAAGTAATATGAAACCAAAGAACATTAGCAAAACCTGATGAAATCATTGTAAAACCGAATAAAGAGTCTAAACAATAATAGCAATAAACCATGATAAAATGACCGAAAGACCAAACATAAATATCAAAGCAAATAAAAGAACAGTCTCAGAAGTACGAATATCTAGAAAAGATAGTAGCCTGCATAAAACATTTAATAGTTGGAAATACCTTTCAAATCCTAAATAATGGCAACAATACGATGAAAGATCGATATCATAAACATTAGCAAACTCCAAGAATATAATGAGTATAAACAAATAAGAATCATAAAACAGATAAAACATTGGCAACCACACATAGCTATATTCTCCTATTACCGAAGTAACAAGAGCAGACAGAACCGTAGCCACTACACGTGGGACCGGAAATAGGATCAGAACCGTAGCCATACAAATGGGACCGGCAGATCAAAATCAGGACCGTAGCCATACAAATGGGACCGGCATATGAAAATCAGAACTGTAGCCATACAAATGGGACTGACAGATGAAAACCGTTGCCATGGTTGGTACAGACAGAATCCAAGCTGTAGCTGGCGGACAAATTAAAGATCCCAAGCCGGGTGATCAGCCCGACGAGGTGACTTAAGCCTAGTGGTGCCTTTAGTTTTCAAAACTCGAACGATACAAATCTAACCATAATGATAATCCCCTTGGCTCAGGGGCTCACACTACAAAGCTCTGGCCCCGTCTTGCCTCGAGGTTTTATTTTCAAAATACTAGTCTTATCAAAATAATAGTCTCATCGAAGAAATCCCGAATGTGACGAACCACTCCAATCTCCTTTCAAATCGATTCGGAGAAAACATACGAATATCCATGGTAAACCGCTCAAATACCCATCAAAGTGATTTGTATAAAACCATACGATCAATCCTTTCGAACATGGAAAACCACATGATTTTATAACAAATCACCGATGCTATTTAAATTAGTTTACCAAAGAATACAAATACAAATACATTCTCTAACTTGAAATGGAATGGATAGTGGAGAATGACTTAATGACCTACCAAGGAACCATCTCAATACACATTTAACCTTTAAACATTGATTAATAAAGAGTACGTTTGATGCCAATGAAAATCCACAACATTTAAATGATAAAGTGCGTATCGAGACTTGAAAGGTTCCCGTATAATTTCACATACGCTCATTCTCTCATTGATCCCATTCCCATTTCACAAATTTTTTCCAAGCATCACAAGTAATCCCAATCTCTTAAAATCAGGCCCACAGCTGGCCTTAACCCAAGCCCAAAACAGTCCTTAATTGGCTCAAGAAACAGGTCTAAAGAAACCCCAAAAGAAATAATTAAAACCTCTTTGAATCAGGCCCAAATCGGGCCTTGAACCAAACCCAAAACAGCCTTTAATCATGGCCCAAACAGTCCTTAAAACAGTCCAAAAACTAACCTTGAATGGTCCACAAAACAGGTTTTAAAATAGTCCAATATCAGGCCCTAAAATGGCCCACTATCAGGTCTTAAAAAACAGCCCAAAACTAACCTGAACCAGGCCTAAAAGTCATTCAAAAAGCCCCTCAAACCAGGCCCTGAAAAGGGCCCAGAACTGGGCTGGGTCCGCTCGAGCGGACCCCTTCCAGAACCTGGGCCGCTCGAGCGGCCCATCTGGTCGCTCGAGCGGACCCAGTTCTGGTTGGGTCCGAAATGAGTGCAGAAATGCACTCTTGCTTCTCTTTTTCATTCCTTTTTCTTCCCTTCTTTCATACATAAACCCAAGATCATTTTGGACCCTCCCTTGACCTTCCAAACTCATCAAATCCCCATTCATTAATCCTTCCAATTGATCAAACACCACACTTTAAAAAAATCAAAGTTTTTCCCCATTCTTAGAACACAACACTAAACACAAAGAAGGCTAAGTTTCAAAATGTCCAAAGTGAAATCAAATTCCAAATACATTGTAAACAATAATACAAGTGGAAATCACACATCATATTACTCCATTTGTCCAAAACAAATCTATGAAGCATAAAAAGATTAAAGCATAGTATGAAACAACATGATATGAGACAAAATACATGAAACCATCATATTAATTGGAAATCCACTTGCCTTGGTCAAGAGAAGATGTAATTCACTCCAAGATAGTGCTCTTATGGTCCCAAGCTCCAAAATCACAAAAACCCCCCAAAATAGCTCAAAAGGAAGCCCTATAAACCAACCATTTTCAAATCTCCATGAAAACTCTTTGCATATGTGAGAAAAATACTCCAAAAGGTTTGAAAAACCAAGATCCCAAGAAAAGAAAACCATTGCTAACCTTTGGTAGCTCAAACAAAGAAGAAAGGCATGGAAAAGTGGTCTCTCCTAGCTCAAATCTCTTGCAAATGGGTCCTTTGGAAAGCTTGAATGGAGAAGAAGGGCCCTAGGAGATCAATCCTCCATGAACTCTCCATGAGATAGGTGATTCAGAAGAGAGAGAAAGTTGCTGGAGGAGAGGGAAAGAGCCATTGCTCCAAACCGTGCAGGGAGAGGAAATGAAGGAGAAGAAGAGGGTTCCTCTTCTTATAAGATGGGTTTTGTGGGCCCCGATCTTCACAAGGCTGAAAGTGGCATTTGCGGGCCCCGAATGAAAACGACGAAGAAGACAAAAATGATCAACGAAATATTTACTTTCCAAAAAGTATATTTTCCCCAATTTCTGAAATTTTCGAAATTCATGGACAGATTTAGTGTGAAAAGTCAGTTTTGCCCTTTTTCTCGAAAAATGCATTTTCTGATCATCAAATCAAAATGGTCAAAACATGAAAGTTGTTAAACTTCATAAAATGAGTCAAAATACACCAAATTCAGAATTTTTAGAAATCAGAAGTAATTTCTCATAAAAATACATAACATATGGACCGGGTCAAACCAAGGTCAACGGTCCTCAAGATCTCCGAGGCTATGAAAAAAAATCTAGTCAAACTCAAAAACAAGGTCAAACCAACTCAAATCTCACATAAAAGCTAAACTACGATTAAAACAATACTAAACAGAGAAATTGGGGGTCGGGGTCTTACATCCTCCCCCCCTTGGAACCCATTTGGTCCTCCCAATGGTCTAAACCACATCAAAAACAAAAACCCAAATGACAAAAGAAAACACTGACACCCTATGCTGAACCTTGGGAACTGAGATACTCTCTGATCAAACCTGACGTTGAGATGCACGGTCAACAACATTCTGATTCGGTTGAAGGCTTCACACTGTTCCACATATCTGTTCAAAAACATACTTTTCTGACCAAACTAGAGTTCAACAATTCTTCTAATCGTCCTTGATGTCATCTGTCGTTACTGTACTGGATCATTTCTTTTACTCACCCCGTCAGTCACTGTCGGACCAAGAAACCACAAGTTCTATCTCCTTCGATCACTTTGGAATTCTGTGCCTTAAATCCTTCAAAGCTGTACACGGTGCTCCCGATGCTTGCATGAAGGTGTGATCGTAGACATGTTTTCACTGAAAAATTGTCGTCCCAAAAATTCTGAAATTCCATGTGTTTGCTCTAACTATGTTTCTCGAATGCATCATCAGCTTCTGGCCTCCAAGTATACCGTCAATCCTCTTTTTTTCTGAAATCACAACTCCAAATTCTATAGATTTCCTATCACTGGCTTGGTCTGCTACAACCTAGATGTCACACTACCATAAACCAGATGTCAAACTGCCATAATCTGTTGAGCTGTTCTGTATCGAACTTCGCATAGCTTGCCTCTTCAGATTTTACTCTTCGAGTCTTCTACCCTTGACATGTAAAGCCGACCTTGAAAATCCAATCTGTATTCGCAACTCCATATTCCAAGTCTTTCGGTGCTGTACTCAGAATTCCTGTCCACATCTGATTCTATCTACTTGTTGTTCTTGATCTTCTGCTTGATACTGTGTCATCCGCAAAAACATATCTGCCAATCTGATGTCAATCCCAGAAGAATTAAAACTTCCAATCTAAGTCTCGAATGATGTTTACTTCCTCATAGATCCAACTTTGTTTCCAACTGAACTAGTACACCCCTGACATCCATCAACCCTTTAATTCTTACACTTCCAAACTCCAATCATAAGCCATTACAACTCATTCCATTCAATACAAAATAAAACTTAAAACCTTAAACATAAGGACTAAAAAAATTACTTAGTTGAATTTCACTATTTTAGAATATAGTAGAAATTGAACTTCCAAATTATCAAATAAAACTTAAATAAATAAAGTTTATCAAAGTCTGAGTATGAAATGACATTATTCTTTTGAAATTCATATTTTCATAACCAAACAAATCAATTGAAACACTCGACAATTCCAAATCAGAATTTCAAAAATAAATCAGATTCATATAGTGTGACTATACATTAAACTTTGTTGAAATCTGAGTGTTAATTAGACACTAAACTTTGTTGAAATCTGAACTCATTTGTTCATAAAAATCTTGCGGAAAAATCCAAACACATTTATTTATAAAAATCCTGCAGAAATCCAAACATGGTTGAATGTTAAAACAAATGCAGGAATCCACATATAATCTGAACACAAAAACCCCTAGGAAGTTCATTTCACATAGCCAAAGAAAACAAATCAATGAAATAGAAATCTCGCACTACTCTTTGAGAAAGAAATACAATTTTAATTATTTGCTTTTAAAGATCAGTTTATCCACTAGTCTCTACAATCCATCATTAAAACATCCATCCCTTCCCAACCAAACATATACAAAATTTTTGAAATCATTAAGGTTTTGAAAAGTAGATATCAATATTTAAGAAAACTAAAACAAGAGTGAAATTCTAAGGTCATTGTAAAACAATATCTTAAGAAGATTAAACAAAAATCCGAAACACAAATCCTTATGAAGACAAAATCATGTGACTCCTGAAAAGGGTATAGTGACATAGTTTATTTCAAGGATAAACCAAAGAAGAAACATAAATCCATTGTTCAAACACTGCAAGGATAAATCATAAACATTAAGAAAAAATGTAACAAAAGATGAAAACATCATGAAAATCATTATCATCAAGAAATGGACATCACAACAACTAAGGTATTCACTTGCATCCACACGTTGTCCATTCCATTATCCCGTGAGTCGGTAGAACCCACAACGTTTCCACTGCTGAAAAAAATTTATCTTGACCACAACTAACCATCCACTTGGTATTACCGCTGAATCAACTACACTGGCTAAGCTGCAAGTTACAGAAATTCTCAACCAAAACCATGACAAGGCTCATTGAATCCGGAAAATCCCTGAGTTTCTGGCACTATCTTCTAACCTTACTAACTAAGGATCACTTCTCCCTTCATAAAATCAACAACTAATGTGCCTCTTACAGTCCTTCATCTTGGAAAGTTGGCTTGAGTTCACCCAAAAATCCACATTTACTTACCTTGGTGTGCTGCATGATGATCTTCGATTAGCTGAGAGGGAATCTTCAAATACTGCTCAAGTTCTACTTTGGCTGGCAAATGCACATGTCTTCTCTCATTAACCACAATGAAGATGCTAAAGGCTGAAAGTCTGCTGATGTTCTCTGAAAACAACATACTAAGTCTACAGGGTTCTCAGTCTCCGACACAAGCATAGATACAAGACATCGAACAAGAGTATGGAGACTTTAAATTCTCCACTACTAAGGAGGAAATTTGGTCATCCAAATCTCCTAACAACAAGAACTAAAAGAAAAGACAAGCAAAGTCTCCCGAACTGAAAGAAAAACCGACTCAAATTCAAAGAAACAAGGACACGAGAAAACAAATCGACACAATCTAACGAATCCTCACCACACGTCTTAATGTCTCTAGAGTATTTTATTTCCTAGAAACCAACCAGCTCTGATACCATTCTGTCACACCCCGAAACCGGGCCCTGCAGTGATCCGACCTCGGGGTGTGAAATTTTGGGATAAATTTGAAACTTTTGTTATGTTTCCCAAGATCCGCGTGAATGAGGATAATCAAATTCCATCACGATCAGAGTATATTTTCGCGGAAGCTATACATGGTGTCACGACCCGGAATCCGTGGCCATCGGGTTCCGTGTCGCACTCAACCAATGTCACAAGCCATCACATAAGCAGACTGGCACAAATCATAATCCAAATAAACTGAGCTCGTAGTAACAAGACTAATTATTTCCCACATATTCAAATTACAATTAACAAATGTCTTAATTACAAACCCAATGAAAAAGGCTAACAAAGCCATACAAATAAACCACTAAGTGACATACTACCCCAAGTGATTTTACGAGCTCCGATGCCAAACTTGACATCTAGATGATATCAATGGACGGCCTCTCACGTCAGACCGACGGTCCCACCGCCTCCTCCGATCAAACACCTAAAAACAGAAAGAGAGGAAACTGGCACCAAACAAACAAGGTCAGACACGACGGTCTGGCAAGTAAATAAACAAGTAATATGAAACCAAAGAACATTAGCAAAACCTGATGAAATCATTGTAAAACCGAATAAAGAGTCTAAACAATAATAGCAATAAACCATGTAAAATGATCGAAAGACCAAACATAAATATCAAAGCAAATAAAAGAACAGTCTCAGAAGTACGAATATCTCGAAAAGATAGTAGCCTGCATAAAACATTTAATAGTTGGAAATACCTTTCAAATCCTAAGTAATGGCAACAATACGATGAAAGATCGATATCATAAACATTAGCAAACTCCAAGAATATAATGAGTATAAACAAATAAGAATCATAAAACAGATAAAACATTGGCAACCACACATAGCTATATTCTCCTATTACCGAAGTAACAAGAGCAGACAGAACCGTAGCCACTACACGTGGGACCGAAAATAGGATCAGAACCGTAGCCATACAAATGGGACCGGCAGATCAAAATCAGAGCCGTAGCCATACAAATGGGACCGGCATATGAAAATCAGAACTGTAGCCATACAAATGGGACCGGCAGATGAAAACCGTTGCCATGGTCGGTACAGACAGAATCCAAGCTGCAGCTGGCGGACAAATTAAAGATCCCAAGCCGGGTGATCAGCCCGACAAGGTGACCTAAGCCTAGTGGTGCCTTTAGTTTTCAAAACTCGAACCGATACAAATCTAACCATAATGATAATCCCCTTGGCTCAGGGGCTCACACTACAAAGCTCTGGCCCCGTCTTGCCTCGAGGTTTTATTTTCAAAATACTAGTCTTATCAAAATAATAGTCTCATCGAAGAAATCCCGAATGTGACGAACCACTCCAATCTCCTTTCAAATCGATTCGGAGAAAACATACGAATATCCATGGTAAACCGCTCAAATACCCATCAAAGTGATTTGTATAAAACCATACGATCAATCCTTTCGAACATGGAAAACCACATGATTTTATAACAAATCACCGATGCTATTTAAATTAGTTTACCAAAGAATACAAATACAAATACATTCTCTAACTTGAAATGGAATGGATAGTGGAGAATGACTTAATGACCTACCAAGGAACCATCTCAATACACATTTAACCTTTAAACATTGATTAATAAAGAGTACGTTTGATGCCAATGAAAATCCACAACATTTAAATGATAAAGTGCGTATCGAGACTTGAAAGGTTCCCGTATAATTTCACATACGCTCATTCTCTCATTGATCCCATTCCCATTTCACAATTTTTTTCCAAGCATCACAAGTAATCCCAAATCTCTTAAAATCAGGCCCACAGCTGGCCTTAACCCAAGCCCAAAACAGTCCTTAATTGGCTCAAGAAACAGGTCTAAAGAAACCCCAAAATAAATAATTAAAACCTCTTTGAATCAGGCCCAAATCGGGCCTTGAACCAAACCCAAAACAGCCTTTAATCATGGCCCAAACAGTCCTTAAAACAGTCCAAAAACTAACCTTGAATGGTCCACAAAACAGGTTTTAAAATAGTCCAATATCAGGCCCTAAAATGGCCCACTATCAGGTCTGGTTGGGTCCGAAATGAGTGCAGAAATGCACTCTTGCTTCTCTTTTTCATTCCTTTTTCTTCCCTTCTTTCATACATAAACCCAAGATCATTTTGGACCCTCCCTTGACCTTCCAAACTCATCAAATCCCCATTCATTAATCCTTCCAATTGATCAAACACCACACTTTAAAAAAACCAAAGTTTTTCCCTATTCTTAGAACACAACACTAAACACAAAGAAGGCTAAGTTTCAAAATGTCCAAAGTGAAATCAAACTTCCAAATACATTGTAAAACAATAATACAAGTGGAAATCACACATCATATTACTCCATTTGTCCAAAACAAATCTATGAAGCATAAAAAGATTAAAGCATAGTATGAAACAACATGATATGAGACAAAATACATGAAACCATCATATTAATTGGAAATCCACTTGCCTTGGTCAAGAGAAGATGTAATTCACTCCAAGATAGTGCTCTTATGGTCCCAAGCTCCAAAATCACAAAAACCCCCCAAAATAGCTCAAAAGGAAGCCCTATAAACCAACCATTTTCAAATCTCCATGAAAACTCTTTGCATATGTGAGAAAAATACTCCAAAAGGTTTGAAAAACCAAGATCCCAAGAAAAGAAAACCATTGCTAACCTTTGGTAGCTCAAACAAAGAAGAAAGGCATGGAAAAGTGGTCTCTCCTAGCTCAAATCTCTTGCAAATGGGTCCTTTGGAAAGCTTGAATGGAGAAGAAGGGCCCTAGGAGATCAATCCTCCATGAACTCTCCATGAGATAGGTGATTCAGAAGAGAGAGAAAGTTGCTGGAGGAGAGGGAAAGAGCCATTGCTCCAAACCGTGCAGGGAGAGGAAATGAAGGAGAAGAAGAGGGTTCCTCTTCTTCTAAGTTGGGTTTTATGGGCCCCGATCTTCACAAGGCTGAAAGTGGCATTTGCGGGCCCCGAATGAAAACGACGAAGAAGACAAAAATGATCAACGAAATATTTACTTTCCAAAAAGTATATTTTCCCCAATTTATGAAATTTTCGAAATTCATGGACAGATTTAGTGTGAAAAGTCAGTTTTGCCCTTTTTCTCGAAAAACGCATTTTCTGATCATCAAATCAAAATGGTCAAAACATGAAAGTTGTTAAACTTCATAAAATGAGTCAAAATACACCAAATTCAGAATTTTTAGAAATCAGAAGTAATTTCTCATAAAAATACATAACATATGGACCGGGTCAAACCAAGGTCAACGGTCCTCAAGATCTCCGAGGCTATGAAAAAAAATCTAGTCAAACTCAAAAACATGGTCAAACCAACTCAAATCTCACATAAAAGCTAAACCATGATTAAAACAATACTAAACAGAGAAATTGGGGGTCGGGGTCTTACAAGTGGGAGAGAGAGAGAAATAGAGAGAGGGAGGGAGGGGTTGAGAGAGACCGAGGGGCGGCTCCGGAACAGGAAGCGAGAGAGAGATTTCCAGTGGTGGCTCCGGCGTGCGGGACGGTAGAGTGCAGAGCGACAGGGAGAGGGAGTGAGGGAGATAGAGAGAGAAATAGAGGGAGGGAGCCGGCTCCGGTGCAGGTGGGCTCCGGCGGAATCGTCGCTGGTGCGGCGGGAGTACAGATCGTGGGAGCAGGGGTGTGCAGAGTGCGGGAGGGGAAAAGGGAAAAAAAAGTGGGAAGGAAAAGAGGGACTCGCGCGGGGGGTGGTTTATATAAGTCTTCAATGACCGCCATAAGCGGTCGCTAATGGTGATTCTGGCGGTCGCTAGTGGCCCTACTTGCGACCGCCCCAAGCGGCCGCCCGCTTCCTCATCCGCCAATGCCAACATTTCTAGTAGTGGTCCCAGTAGAACTCTTATAAAAGAAACCTTTATTCTTGGGTGGTTACAAAAACTTTGACCGTTATTTTGGATAGTTTTCTTAACGAAAGAATATTGTTTTATACAGCATATACTTGAATATTTTAATATGAAGGTGTTTTTTCTTTTAAAAAAGTGAGATATTGTAGGATACCTTCTAAGTTATCCAAACATCTAGTTTTTAGGTGTGTGGATTATATTCTAAACTAGAAGATAATATAGCAAAATCTTTAGAAATATATGGTTTCCAAACACCCAATAACGTTTGAGTACATGGATAATTACATTGACTGATAATATTATAAGAATAAGGGACATCTACCGGAAAAATCCCCTTAAATAGGGTAACCATAGTTGAAGACCCTAAACTTTTATAATGACAGATAAGGACCTCCAGCTCAAATCATCTCATTTTTTCCCGTTTTGCCATTTCTTTATTGATGTCAAAATAACCCTAACCCCAGGTTAAGGTTATTTTATGTTAATGTCGACAAATCTTTTATGGACGTCAACAAATTCTATGTATAAATGTTTAAGCTGTGCTGTGAACAGGGGTCACTTGATTGTGCTAATTGGGTGTTTTTGACTATGTCGACAAAAGTTTATGTTAATGTGGACAAATCTTCTGTCGATGTTTACAAATTCTATGTTTAAATGCTTAACTTATACAAGGGGTTACTTGCTTGTGCTAACTGAACATTTTTGTGGACGTTGACAAAAGTTTATGTTGATGTCGACAAATATTACTCACGACAAAATATGAGACTTTACGTTTTGTCGATTTGGGTGAAGAAACCGATTCTTGGGAATAGGGAATATGTTTTTTTTATAACATTAATATGGAATATGGTTATGTTGACATCAACAGAGAAAGGGCAAAACGGGAAAAAAGAGAAATGATTTGGGCTGGAGATCCTTGGCCGTCATTATAAAAATTTAGGGTCCTCAACTGTGGTTACCCTATTTAAAGGAATTTTTCTGGTAAGTGTCCCTAAAAATAAATCCCGTCACCGGAATGAATTGTCGCAGCAAAAAGAAACCCATAAATAATGAGTTCACTCTGACTCATTTCTGTTCATAGGAATTGCTTGAGAACCCCATCAATAAGATATGCAGAAAGAAGTAAAATAAAGCTACAAATCCCGCGAGAAAAGAAGAACAATCTCATGTTGTGTAGACTAAACCAAAGCGATGGAATCAGCCTAGCGTTTATATCATTATTCATATGATACGATGTTGGTCAATCTTTTTAACACAGGAAGTCACATCAGGAATTCTTGCAAACAAAATCCCCCAAAAAATATTTTAGTAAAATGGAACCTAACAAACTGTAATCCGTGCTAAGCACCGACATAACCGATATGGCTAGGGTTCCCTCTTCATCTAACTACTTTTGATATTTTCCTAAAAAATAATTAAATGTTGGTACTGCGTGGTAGTAGTTAGTTTTGTTATTTAAAAAGACAAAAGTCATGAGTTTCTATCTTTCGATCTATATATTTATAGATTTTTACCAAGGTTCAATAAAAAAGTCAAAATTGAATTCCAAACCTTGGGCATTAATATATTATTATAATTGGCCAAATACATAAGAGATTTTCGCTTTGAGCAGTACAGGGTTTGAAACCATCTTTTGAAAAAATTCGCAGATCTTTATATAAGATGGAAAGCATATGCTGACGAAAAAAAGCAAAGGACACACCGATCACATATAAAAAAGAGAGCAAAGAAAAGAACATGTACATTTTAAAGGGGCATTTGGTGAAAGGTCCCTCAACTGTACGTTTTATAGCATGTGGTCCAGGTCATTTTCTCATAAAGGCAGCGGTCCCCTTTTAACATTTAGTGAGTCAAAATGACAAAAATACCCTCTCTTTATATACTCTACATGTCACCAAACATGATTGCTTTAAAACATTCCGTCATACACTCCGAAATTTAAGCAAAATAAAGATTCTGAAATCAAAGATGAAGGAAACTGCAGAAAGAAGCAAAATCAACTCATCAGTGACCTCAAGCAATCAAATAATCTTGACTTAAACTTAATTGAGTTTGACGTAAGTTTATCTAAGTTTTGGTTTGAATTTATCTGAGCTTGATATGAGATTATTTGACTGTGACATGTATTTATCTAAGCTTTATATAAAGTTATCTTAGTTTATGATCAATTAAATAGGACTTTAAATGAATTTATCTGTATATTACATTATTTTTCTGAGTTTGATTTCAATTTAACTTCGTTTGTTATTAATTAAACAAGGTTTCAAATGAATTTATGTGAATTTGAAACAATTTTATCTGAGTTTTTATTAAGTTTATCTGAGTTTCTTATGAAATAATGAGTTTGGCATGAAATTAACTGAATTTCACAAGATTTTATTTGACTTTAAAATGTATTCAACTTGGTTTTAAATGAGTTTTTTTTTTTAGTTTGCTGTGAATTTATCTAAGTTCTGTATGTGTTATCTTACTTTGGCATAATGTTATTTGACTTTGACATGATGTTATCTGTGTTTGGTACGAATTTATCTAAGTTTGATATGAATTTATTTGTGTTTGCTTTGAATTAATCTGAGTTTGATACGAATTAAGTGAATTTATCTGAGTTTGCTGTGACTTTATCTAACTTTGATGTATGTGTTATCTGACTTTGGCATAATGTTATTTGACTTTGACATGATGTTATCTGTGTAAGTTTGATATGAATTTATTTGTGTTTACTTTGAATTAATATGAGTTTGATACGAGTTAAGTGAATTTATTTGAGTTTGCTGTGAATTTATCTAACTTTGATGTATGTGTTATCTGACTTTGGCATGATGTTATTTAACTTTGGCATGATGTTATATGTGTTTGGTATGAATTTATCTAAGTTTGATATGAATTTATTTGTGTTTGCTTTGAATTAATCTGAGTTTGATACGAATTAAGTGAGTTTATCTGAGTTTGTTGTGAATTTATCTAACTTTGATGTGAACTTATTTGATTTTGGCATGAGTTTTTTTATTTTGCTGTGAATTTTTCTAAGTTTTGTATGTGTTATATGACTTTGGCATGATGTTATCTGTGTTTGGTACGAATTTATCTAAGTTTGATATGAATTTATTTGTATTTATTTTGAATTAATCTGAGTTTGATATGAATTAAAGTGAATTTATCTGAGTTTGCTGTGAATTTATCTAACTTTGATGTGAACTTATTTGACTTTGGTATGAGTTTTTCTGAGTTGTTAAATGAGTTTTTTTGAGTTTGCTGTGAATTTATCTAAGTTTTGTATGTGTTATATGACTTTGGCATGATGTTATCTGTGTTTGGTACAAGTTTATCTAAGTTTGATATAAATTTATTTGTGTTTGCTTTGAATTTATCTGAGTTTGATACGAATTAAGTGAATTTATCTGAGTTTCCTGCGAATTTATCTAACTTTGATTTGAACTTATTTGACTTTGGCATGAGTTTATTTGAGTTTATATGAATTTATCTGTGTTTGAAATCACAACCAATTTGAAAGCAAGTTATGTCACTTCGATATGAGATTATCTAACTAGATTTGGTTTTGTTCGGCTAGATTTAGTTTACATTTATCTAGCTTTGATAAAAATTTATCTGAATCTAGCAACCTACCCCATGTGACTTATGCAATCAATTGTTCAAGTAATCTTTTAGGTTTTCTTCTTTAGCTCTTCATTTCTGTTGAAACAGTGTCTTCCATCAATGTGCTATTCCAATATCGAGAAAGAAAGACTTTCCTCAAGGCTGTTATAGGACGAGAAAGAAAGACTTTCCTCAAGGCTGTTATAGGACTAGCCATGAGGATTATGAAATAGTTCACTTGCCATGGTCCAAGACCCAACCCGTTACAGGTGGTAAGGATCTTGTAAAAATAATCTGGGAAAGACAGTGATGTCACATGCTTAGGGACCACACACCCATTTAAATGGTTAGAAGGGCAAATAAGTCATAAAAAAATCTGATGTCACATGCTTAGGGACCACACACCCATTTAAATGGTTAGAAGGGCAAATATGTCATAAAAAATATGATGTCACATGCTTAGGGACCACCGCCTGAATTAATTCCATGCGCAAGGGACTCTAAGCCTTAAACAGTAATACTATGTCCTAAAGACTTTATAGCCCAATAATGAGGGATCTCTCCCTAATTTACCCCATTTTAAAGGGCTTTTAAGAAGACTAGCCATCAATCAAGTTAGATGACGGGTGCAACCTAACTTTGTAAGAGTGCAATTTCTCCTATAATCTACTCCCATATTTTGTAAATAAAAGAAGAAATCTCTTGTTTATGTATTGTTAGACTATCCAAACAATAGCCTAGGTCTAGATTCATGTTAATATAATCCCACTTGGATAGTGACCATCAAGTGGTATGTGACTCAAAACTAGGGGCACATATAAAAATTAACTACGATTAAAGCTGTTAACTAATTAGAATAATGTTATGGCTACATCACCCATGTGTACAATTGACACACGCAGTATAAACATGCCATCCAACTCTGACCTGTCATTCTGATCTGTTCTTAAAAACCAATTCTTGTGTGGCCAATATGGCTTAGTACTATTGTTGAATAACAAAAGATGAGTCACTTTATCTTCTCAGACCTTCTCAATTAAAAAGAAAAAAAACATAAAGTCAAATACTTGGGGATAGGATGAACATGGGTCACCGAATACAAGAGGACTCGGCTTAAAAAATATATATGGGCCCAAGACTTTGACCCACTTTGCCGGAATAAATTTGGTTTCACGTCCATAGAGTTCACACCTGAGGAGCTGAAGAAGTAAATCATATAGGGTCTATGCTCAGCTCTAGGTCATAAGTGTGTATGTGATCAGGTGCGGTAGAGGATTGAAAGATTCCAGTGGATCAGTCCATATATAAAACTCCGAGTCAATCCAATTATCCTATTCCCCAATCTGTACGTGGCCCACAAGTTTTAGCAGTTTTAGAATGCACCCTTTCTTTCTATTTCAATGAAACCGTCTAACCCATTCGGATGGATATATAAAACAACAAGTCAATCCAATCACCCCAACCCCCAATCTTTGGTCCACAAGTTTTAGCAGTTTTAGAATGCACCCTTTCTTTTCATTTCAATGAAACCGTCTAATCCATTTGGATAGTTGTGGTTTAGGGCCATGGAGCTGGATTGATCATGTGGGTCCCTGGGTGTTTTCCATGAGATGTCTCGAACAGTGTAAGACATCCTCACTTGATCATCTGCCATCAGGTGTAGACCCTACTGTGCAGACACTATGCAGACATCCTTGTGGGGCCTACATTGGGCTATATAAATTTTGGAAAATTTGGAGGTCGAAATATCTAAATGGGGCCGACATATATTTTAAATTCTAACTCCATTAGTTCATTCTAACCCTTTGATCAATGGTTCTTTAGTTTAATGGTTCTAAGATGCATATCTTTATATGATTTCAATCTAACAGTGAATAATAGTTGGATGAGTGTCAATCTTGGGACTGTGCCAACTCATGAAGGAGAAGATAGAATGAGAGGATTGGATTGATGATAAGGGGTCCCATGTATTGGTAAAAGCAGGTATATGCAGATGATACTCATAAGATGGTGCTTGAGTGAGCACCCTTATATGATCAGCGCCATCCGTGAGCACACTTCTTTTGTAGTGCGGGGACTCCCTATGATCAATCCAATCCCTTCATACTCATTATCTACCTATGAATTGTGCAACTTCTAATTTGAGACTCACCCAACTGTTACTCACCGCTAGAATGAAATCCTTTAAAAAAATATTCCTTCTAAAGCCATCAAAATTGAGATCGAGCCATGGATCAAGGGCTTAGGATAATCTAAGGGACTTAAAATTTTGCACACATGGCCCAAGCTGGCTGGCTCCACAAGGAGGTGCTCACGAGATGTGCAAATGAGGGTGATAGCTTTGTGGGGGGCCACATGGGGCCCTTTATGATCAATCCCACCCGATCATACTCACTAGCTTTGTGTAAGTTGTCACAAGCCAAAATATGGCACTCATTCAACTATTACTCACTATTGGATTGGAATGCAACAAAATGATGCCATCTAAAATCATTAAATTTGAGGTCCATAGATCAAAAGGTTAGGATGATTGAATGTGGTTGATATGTTCTACGCTAGAGTTTATT
The DNA here is from genome assembly GCA_012931725.1 of Litsea cubeba. Lineage (NCBI taxonomy): Eukaryota > Viridiplantae > Streptophyta > Magnoliopsida > Laurales > Lauraceae > Litsea > Litsea cubeba. The sequence goes on along the minus strand of WHSA01001107.1, from coordinate 117,345 downwards.
GAGATCTTTCTATCCCCCATCGCCGCACAAAGCTCTCATAGTTGTCTCTTAGATCAAGCACAATCCACTTGAAAGACAACCAATGGGGCCAACCTGGGCCTGTTGTGATCAATTCAACCCCTTCACATACTAACACCCCCTTGAATATCACTAATTATCCCATGCTTTTTACACCAATTTGAATGAGATTGACTAGGATGACCGATTAAATTAATTTAAAATTTTGCACACAGGTAGGTCACATCCAAATATTGTGATCCCCCATATCCTTCCCTATTGACACTTGTAAGGATCTTGAAACTTGGACTCTTTTCATGTGCAAGTACATTAGAGGGCCTAATCATTTTCGAAATAATGTACTTTCCTCTTCTTCCCAAAGAGACGTGTTGATTGTGAAGATAAAGGTGGCGTTGTCACGCCCCCAAAAGTGAAACCGGGGTTATGTGTGAGATTATGGCCAATTAAAACTTTTCAAACATAAATCAAATATAACTTGACCCCAATTATGTCCCAACTGAATTTAAGACCGCTGCGAGGTGTAAACATTTCCTCATATAATAATAACAAATAGTGGAAGCTTATACTTGCAAGTGGTATCTATAAGAAGTATAATTTAAGAGCAAATACCGAAATATATTAACTAAAGTTTGAGTTTAAACAGTTTAACCAAAAGTATTAATTACAATGAAAGGTCACCTAAAACTTGGGCCTAACCAAAAGGTGAACAAAAGACCAAAAGATGAATCTATCCACGTAAGCATAAAGGCTCTCAAGTATGGGATCTATACGGCTATACAACATCGTTCGTATAAGAGTTCATCAGACTGATCCGTCTGAGGTTCCTCCGTCGCATCCTCCCCGGGATAGAAAGGCTCGGTACCTATGCACCAAGAGTAGCATCATCAACACGACGGTTGGCAAGCAATATATATAAATAATCAAGATATGTAAATGAATCAGAGTGGACAATATTATTATGATAGACAAGATCAATAGAAATGCATGCATTCTGAACATAAGAAGTGCATAGCATTCGAATCATAAACAATCTAGCAAATAGGCAAACCACATATGCTAATACACCACGGGATAGTTTCACATGACCCTCCGGCTCAACATAAGAGCTGTGTTAGAGTGGCACAGGATGAAACCCGACAAGCAAGCAAGCAAGATAGATACCAATAGGCAAATAGTCATCAAAATCAAGTATATATGCAAGATGTATCTGATAGTGGACATCCATCAAAAGTTTAAAAAGTTGTACTGCGTAGACGTTCAATCCAAGGTCCTCACACAGGTGGTGCCCCACTCTGTGTTGGGCGTTAACAGCTAAGTGATGCCTGACACAAGATTCATAGACAAACAATAGTGAGGAACTAGGCTAGGCTTTCTTGCGTGAACAAGATTCATAAATAATTGAGAGACTACTTTCCATCATCAAATAAAGACCATCAAGCAAGCTTATTCAATTATCAATACCGTAGTAGTCATCATCAAGCTTTTTCAATCAAAGCCACCTAGTCTCAACACTTCCATCAATTATCAAAACAAGCGGAACATCAAGAGGAATATTAAGTTCATCATCTAGGTTCATCAAGTGATCCCAAACCAAAGCAAAGTAAAACAAGTTAAAGAACATGAACATTTCATGTAGAAAGTACCAAACGGTACAATTCGGAGTTAGAAATGATAAACAATCCAATCTTAGGTCAATTGTTATTACCGGGGGTCTCGTACAACTCTACTCAGTCAACGAAAGGAATAAGGTTCACGATACCTGAACAAACAATCTTCGTGAATAGATATAAAAGAGTGTATCCCGTTGTCCCGTACCATTCAGGATTGAAGTAAGTTGAAAACCTAAGAAAACTGGAATAACGACGAGAAAACATCTGCTCAAAACATCCCTCGTATCAAGTCAAATGAGTCCAAAAAGATAGCCAAGGTTCCATTCAAGTCCAACCGAAAAAGAGGTCAAAAGGCCCTTCAAAAAGGTACCCAACAGTTAGCCCGGTCGACCTGGCCCACTCCCAGTCGACCCCATCCAAAGAAGGCCCGGTCGACAGAGGGGTCAACCTCCTTCATGCCCGGTCAACCGAGCCCATGGCCGGTCGACAGACAGTTTGTAACCCAAAATGCATGAACTCAGGCGCCTAGCGCCTGGCCCTGTGTGGTCGGTCCACCGATCCCCCTGGCCAGTCGACCGAGTGCACTACAGTTACTGAACATCATTTATGTAACTGAAGTGAAAATGGTCCAATCCATTTCCCATAAATCCCTGAACCTGAATCACAGCAATTCAAGGATAAAACACATCATTTCAAGTCCAATAAATCCCATCAATCTATCCATTTAATTCCAAATCCAATTCATTATACAATTAGACCAATTTATCACGTTTTCAATAAAAACCCATCTAGTTTAGAACAATTGGTCATCTAGGCATATTCAATCATCAAGTCAAGGAAGAAACAACATATCAAAGCATAAATATATAGATTAACTTGCCTTAATGAAGAGCTAAGACAAAACCAAGAGAAATTAAGGAAAATATCTCTTTGAGCTCAAACTTGGAGGAAACACTTTCAATCCCAAAATCTTCTACAAAATGAATGCAATGGTTGGAGTGAGTCTCTCTAATCAAAAGGAAAAAGAATAGCTAAGTCTAAATGCTTTGGGAGCCTACCTTAGAAAAGGTTGTGGATGAAAAGCTTAGAAAATGGGATGGTTAAAATCCTTGGAGCTTGAGCAAGATGAAGTGACGTTTCGTCGGCGAAGATGGAGCTCCGGTGGTTGTCGTTGGCAAGGAGGCAGTGAAGAGAAAGAGAGAGTTAATAGTAGTGGAATGGAAGAGATAGAGATGGTGAGGAATGAGTCATCCAGTTGAGGCTTATATTAGGTTAGACTAATGAAGTAATTTGGGTTTATTCCTTGGTTGCTACAAGTGATTATTTGGGCCACTTCCATGCGTCGAATCGAAACGAGATAGAAGCCTAAAGTTCACAAAATGCCGAGACCTAACCGATGCACCCAAACTCACAAAAACTCATAATCTCGTTTAAACCCCTGAAAACTTCCCGAAATTGCAGACCACCCCCCTACTATACCCAAATGCACTCCGAACTACGTGAAGTTTCACACACATGATTCAAACGTCAAACCCGACTCGCTAAGATTCTAAAAACGCTTACTAACTAATCAAGCAATTAGCTATAATTAATATTGGCTATGGATTGGGATGTTACAGGTGTTATCTAAAACGTGTGGAAATTATCTCATCCAAAAGACGTCCACCGCAGGGGTGATTTCATGCACATGACCCAATACAATAGTAATCCAAGCCAGTCATTGTTGGACCAGTATATTCTATACAATGGTAATTTTTCTTCAAATTAAAATTGACCATGGAATCCACATCCAAAATGGTGGACTTTCAATAGTAATGCCCCCACGTGCATACAGTAAGTAGTTGATGAGTTGATAAGCCAATTGCGTCTCCTTCTTCCTTCTGGTGCCTTAAATAACTATAATGTAACAGAATCACTTGTTTCCCACTAACAATGACATTGGTGGGTGACTGCATAAAGTTCAAATCCTACGTAATTTTCCATCGAGTACTGATGTAAATCATAAACTAATCTCAAAACAAATCAAATTTAGAGGACAAAGGTCTCTCTTCCTCCCTTCCACCTCCATTTATAAATTCATACAATACTACTTAATAAGAAGTCATTACATCCCTCCTTTCAACTCCCAAGGACCCAAAGTACATTTCTTCTTCTTCTTCAAAATCCAGTATAGGGAACACAGACATCGGTGTAGAAAAAATGTCAAGGATATATCCCACAGAGAGTAGGCGATGTCAAGAGAGAGGTCCCGACTCAGTTATCTCCGCTGGGCCATCGATTCTAACTGTGTGGAATAAGTCCAGCATGGCCTTCCAGGGTACTGATGGCTTCTCAGTTTTCGACGGGCAAGGAAGGTTGGTTTTCCGAGTCGACAACTATTCACGGAAAAATCGATGCATGGCAGGAGGGGTTGTTCTCATGGATGGAGCTGGGAGAGCCCTATTGACCCTTAGGCCTCAGGTATATATCTATCTGCATGTGTGTAGAAGATTGATTGTATTTTCTGTTATACATGACCATGAATAATGCTTCTTGTAAAAAATGCTAAGACTAGACTACACCTAATCAATGCTCATTGTCATTGTAGGTGCAGAAAATTATGACCCACAATAAGAGGGTGCCTTACAGGACTTATCCGGGAAGATGATGGTGTCTGGAATGTCTGGATGCCGTCCGAAAGCCTGAAAGAGAGTAGCAAACGGTCAGAGGACCCTGGCCTGAGCGGCGCAAGGCTCTCCGATGCCAAAGTCAGTATGGGAACTGGAACAATGGAAGGAGAGGGAGAAGAAAGACAAGAGTAAGGGCTCTGTGAATGGAAAATGGGCGTACCTTTGATGGTGGTATGAGCCTCTATTTATAGAGCGTGGAACGTATCTTTGGGAGATATTGTGGTGTGGGTCCCATGATTGGACTGGGAAGTCACGATCAGCCCACATTGCATTAATTGTGGTCCAATCCAGCCCACTATGCATTAAATGCCCGTCGGGTCAGCCCGCATCTCATTTAATGCACGTCTTGTTGGGCCAGGTCGTGTTGGGCGCCTTTGGCGGTAGGGGTACCAGCGGATCCGCCCTCGGGCCCTGCCCTGATGTGGCCTCAGCCGCTGGACGCCGCCCTGTCAGGGATCTGGTGAAGATTGTGAGTGGCTGGATGTCGCATCTGTCCCACTGGCTCGCGCCCCCATCCCTCCACGTGCCTGGTGACGTGGGGGATGAGGGGCGTGAGTGGAGACCCTTTCTGGTTTCGGCCTCCGTCCCGGCTTCTTCAGCCGAGGTGGAGCTTTCTGCTGAGATGGCATCCGGGGTGGCCTAGCCGAGGTGGAGCTCCCTGCCGAGATGACGCCCAAGGTGGGCCAGTTCGGCGTTAAGGGCCCGGAGCTGCCTGACTTCGGTCGGACCTCCTGTCCTGGTAGCCGGGGTGAGATTGGTGCCACGTGGATGGCACGCGGATGGCACGTGGGAATGCTTAGTCTCATCTGACGGCCGTGATTAGCTTAATCCTGTGGTTCTGGAAATCTCCCCACACAATTGCCCCCTAGCTTTTGACCTCTGAAGTGTGCTAGCCTTTAGGGGTTGAAAGCTAGAAGAATCCGTCCGGGGATGTGGCGATCGTCGTCTGGTGTTGCTTCAACTGCTCTGAAGCGATACATGCTCTGTCTTGCCTGTACTGGGAAGCGAGTCGGCGGCTACACGCGTCGCCTTTTCACTGATAGCGGTGTCTGCCGGGATCCCTGTGAACGATCCTGTTGCGAGCCGAGCTGCATCCGGTCCCTAGTCGTCTACTTCAAGTTCGGAACCGTCGAACCTAGCGGCCAAGTTTAGGCGGGGGTCTTCTTAGTCTGCGGGGTCTTCTTAGTCTGCGACGCCATCTTCTGCCAGCACCCGCGCTGCTTCGAGCTCGGGAGGTGCTGGCGCTACTTCAGCTTCTGCTCCTGCTCCAGCTTCCGCTCCTGCTCCAGCTCCTGCTCCGAGTGCGGGAGTGCGGCGACGCTTCGCCGGAGCGCCCAAGGGAGGGGTCCCTGCCTAGAAAGAAGTCCAAGGCTGGGGAGAAGGACTCGGGGGATGAACAGCCTCCGAAGAATGAGGCCTCTGCGCGGGCCCCCGGAGCCAAGACTCATATTGAGAAGAGCGCGCAGGTCAGCAAGCCGGCCGGTGGAGCGGCCCGCGAGCTGACGATCTCGGTGGGGCAAGGGTCTGGATCGGCCTCCGGACCCCGGAGTGCCCCAGCGCCATGGAGGCCGAGGATGAAGACTCAGCCCGGTGAGCCTCTGAAAGTCGAGGACCGGCTGTTGGGGAATGCCGAGGTGATCGGAGCTTTCGCCGAGGTCTATGCTCTGCCAAGAGACATGGAGACGCACGAGATGGTCTCGGCGATCCAGGCTAATCTTCTGGTAAGTGTGTGCGTTTCTTCATTCTTCAAGTGTCTTGGTCGAACCTGACCCTCTGTTTCCATTTGCAGAACGTGCAGTGGCTCCTGACCGTGGTGGGAAGGAGCGATAAGAACGCGACGCGGGTCACTCAGCTGGAGTCTGAGAGGGACAAGCTGAAGAGGGAGTTGGAAGAGTCGCGGAAATGAATAGAGGGGATGAAGGAGGCCAGCGCTGAAGAGGCTGATCGGCTGGCATCGCCTCTGGCTGATGTCGCCGAACTTACGTCGAAGAAGGCTATGTCTGGGCGAGGAACAAGAAGACCGCCGAACTGGAGTCTGAGTTGGCCAGATTGAAGGCTGAATCTACTGCTGAGGGGACGAGGCTGCGTGGGGAAGTGCTGGCGGGGCGCGCCGAGACGACAAGGTTGAAGACGGCGAACGCCGAGCTGGAGAAGGAAAAGGCCTCTCTTCAGGCCAAGGCTCGGTCCGCCCTCCAGGATGGGGTGGATCGAGCCACTGAGCCGTACGAGAGGCAGGTGGAGGAGGTCACCGCCATCCTGTTCGAGGAAGGATGCCTGGCCGCACTGAGAGGTGCGGGGGCTCCTGAGCCGAGCTCCGCTTCTGCAGCCGAAAGTGCCCCAGTTGGAGCTCCTGCAGTGGTTCCTGCTCCGGAAGATGCTCCAGCTGCCCCGGTCTTGAGCGGTGCCCCGGTTGCCAGTATTGCTTCTGCCGTGCCTCGGGGTGAGGCCTCTTCTGCCCCCGGAGCAAATGAGGCCCTGGTCGAAGAATCTCCTGCCAGCGACGCTCACAGCAAGGTCGCGGTTTCGGCCGAATCCATTGGTCCAGCAGATACGGTGATCGACCTAGTGGAGTCGCCGAAGCCACAGTAGCCGGGCTGCTCTTTATTTGTCTTTTTTCCTTGCACTGTTCTGGAACACTTGTGTTTTTGTGCTGCTTTTCTGCGTTATGGCACAGCTCTTCTTTTTTGAAGACTGGCTTTGGCCGAAATGGCTGGCCTTGCGCCGAGGTGGATCCATACCTTGGCCGAATTGCCTTGCGCCGGGTAGATCCATCGTTCCGCTGGACTCGGCTAGGCGAGAGTGCGGCTATGGCCTTCTGAGGGGTGTATGAACCCGGACTTTAGGAAACGGCTGAGTGTAGGAACTGCAGGCCATTTCCAAGGCGTAGAGCCTCGATTGTGTCCAAGACACGGGGCTTTAGGAAAGGCTGAGTGTAGGAACTCTTCCATGCCGTTTCCAGGGCGTAGAGCCCAATTGTGTCCAAGACACGGGGGCTTTAGGAAAGGCTGAGTGTAAGAACTCTTCTATGCCGTTTCCAGGGCGTAGAGCCTGTGTGTCCAAGACACGGGGGCTTTAGGAAAGGCTGGGTGTAAGAACTCTTCTATGCCGTTTCCAGGGCGTAGAGCCTGTGTGTCCAAGACACGGGGGCTTTAGGAAAGGCTGAGTGTAAGAACTCTTCTATGCCGTTTCCAGGGCGTAGAGCCTGTGTGTCCAAGACACGGGGGCTTTAGGAAAGGCTGAGTGTAGGAACTCTTCCATGCCGTTTCCAGGGCGTAGAGCCTGTGTGTCCAAGACACGGGGGCTTTAGGAAAGGCTGAGTGTAGGAACTCTTCCATGCCGTTTCCAGGGCGTAGAGCCTGTGCTGCCGGAGTCGACCAGAAAGGTGACAGATTGGTGACGGGGCGAACGCCATTTCCATTGATTCAGAGATTCATTACATCTTTTAGAAATTGAATTTCTTGGGATACAGATGGATACAGAGGACGCCAGATGGATCACGTAATGATCTTCTCCGAATCCTCGTTGTCTGGAATCTGGGCTGCGTTCTGGTGAACTCGGCCCTCGCTGCCGCCAGCATCTACTGCCTCAACGAACTCTGGAATGTGGCCCTCTTCGGCCAGCTTCTCCAGATACCACTGCAGAGAGTTGCAGTCTTCGGTCCTGTGCCCATTGCCCCTATGGAAGGAGCAGTAGAGCTTGCTTCGGGCGCCTGAGGTGGGCTCATTCTGCATGGGCGGAGGGTACTTGAAGAACGGCTTGGACCTGATCTTGGTCAGGATGCGGTAGATCGGCTCCTTGAAGACGACGTTGACGCCCTGACTGGCGCTGGTGGGAGGTCCGGGCTGCAAGGTGCCCCCAGACCTGGACGACGCAGGCTTCGCCGAACTGGAGAACCAAGCCTGCTTGGGCTCCTGCTCCTGGGAGGGCCTCCCGCCTTTCTGCCGAGGCTGGCTATTCGTCTGTTCGGGCTCCGGATGCCCGTCCTGATCCTTAGCTCGGATCTCGTCTTCCTCCCGGGCGATAAAGCGCTTCACCCGGGATATCAATTCTGACATGGATTCTGGGGTGTCCCCGGCCAAGTCCTTTCGCAAGTCGGTGCCAGGGATCAGGGCATGCTGGAAGGCGTAGATGGCTATCCCCTCCCTCGCGCCCTCGATCTGGCTGTAGACCGCCCAGAATCGGTGGGTGAACTTGGCGAGAGTTTCGCCCTGCTTCATTCTCAGGGCGATGAGGTCCCCTTCCTTCTTGGGGACGACGGTGTAGGCTTGGAACTTCTTCAGGAAGGAGACCTGGAGCTCCTTCCAACTGGAAACCGACTGCTCCGGGAGGGAGCAGAACCACTTCAGGGGGAGGTCACCCAAACTGGAGGAGAAGATTTTGCAGTTCAGGTGACCCTCGTTTCCCCAGATGGACATCTTCTGGGAGAAGTGTCGGAGGTGTGCAGATGGGTCGGACAGTCCGTCATAGGGGACGAACCGCGGGACGGAGAACTTCTTGGGCAAGGGGGTGTGCTCAATCTCTTTTGTGAAGGGAGAGCCCCCGAGATCAGTGTGACCACAGAGCTGCTTCTGATCCCGCATGTCTAAGTTGCGCTGGAGAGCCAATCTGACACGTTTGTCAAATCGCTCTTGCTCGTCGTCCTTTTCTGGAGTCTGAGCTCGGGTCTTCCGCTTCGGATGGTTTGGGCTACGACGGCTACGAGTTCGGCCGTCGCAGCTGTGGTGACTTCGGCTGTTGCTCGAGCCTTCGTCACGGATCTGGCTCCGTTTCTGGTCCAGATGATGTCTGAGTTCCTCACGAGGAGGCTGGGCTGCCCTGCTGGGAGCGTCCTTCTTTTTCCCTTGAGGCTCAGAGACCTCCCTCAAGGAGGCAGTTTGCACTGCCTTCAGCTGCTGCTGGAGCTCGCGAATCATCCGTTCTTGCTTCTGGAGTTGCTTCTGGAGGAGGGCAGCTTCAGGAACCTCTCCAGGGGGTTGAGCGTGGCGCGTTTCTCCTACGGCCACGGCTTTGTCCTTCCGGGGACGCTTATGCTGACGCTTACTGCGTCCGGGTGGCGCGACTTCGTCCGCTGAGAGCGAGGCCTCGACTCCCTCCTGGAATGGGATCTCGACAAAGAGTTGGGAGCCCAGGCGACCCTCGCCTGCGGATGTGCCTTGGATCGTTCGGGACCGTCCCTGAGGAGGGACGTCCGCTGGCGGTGGTAGCAGCCCGAGTGCTGCTCTCGACGATTCTACACCCTTCTTAGCTCTCGGAGGCATGGCTTCTGAGAAGATGAGGTTAAGAAAGATTGTTTGGAAGGATTTGGAGAAGGTTGGGGAGGCTGGGATATTGCTTTCCCACAGACGGCGCCAATTGTAGGTGCAGAAAATTATGACCCACAATAAGAGGGTGCCTTACAGGACTTATCCGGGAAGATGATGGTGTCTGGAATGTCTGGATGCCGTCCGAAAGCCTGAAAGAGAGTAGCAAACGGTCAGAGGACCCTGGCCTGAGCGGCGCAAGGCTCTCCGATGCCAAAGTCAGTATGGGAACTGGAACAATGGAAGGAGAGGGAGAAGAAAGACAAGAGTAAGGGCTCTGTGAATGGAAAATGGGCGTACCTTTGATGGTGGTATGAGCCTCTATTTATAGAGCGTGGAACGTATCTTTGGGAGATATTGTGGTGTGGGTCCCATGATTGGACTGGGAAGTCACGATCAGCCCACATTGCATTAATTGTGGTCCAATCCAGCCCACTATGCATTAAATGCCCGTCGGGTCAGCCCGCATCTCATTTAATGCACGTCTTGTTGGGCCAGGTCGTGTTGGGCGCCTTTGGCGGTAGGGGTACCAGCGGATCCGCCCTCGGGCCCTGCCCTGATGTGGCCTCAGCCGCTGGACGCCGCCCTGTCAGGGATCTGGTGAAGATTGTGAGTGGCTGGATGTCGCATCTGTCCCACTGGCTCGCGCCCCCATCCCTCCACGTGCCTGGTGACGTGGGGGATGAGGGGCGTGAGTGGAGACCCTTTCTGGTTTCGGCCTCCGTCCCGGCTTCTTCAGCCGAGGTGGAGCTTTCTGCTGAGATGGCATCCGGGGTGGCCTAGCCGAGGTGGAGCTCCCTGCCGAGATGACGCCCAAGGTGGGCCAGTTCGGCGTTAAGGGCCCGGAGCTGCCTGACTTCGGTCGGACCTCCTGTCCTGGTAGCCGGGGTGAGATTGGTGCCACGTGGATGGCACGCGGATGGCACGTGGGAATGCTTAGTCTCATCTGACGGCCGTGATTAGCTTAATCCTGTGGTTCTGGAAATCTCCCCACACAGTCATATATTGTCATATACATGCAGTTTAAGATTCTATATTGTCTCTACAATTTAAGATTGATCAGAACTAACCTAGGATTTTCTCATCACACTTGCATCAGTTTGACTAAGAGCTTGTGCACTGTGTGGCACACCCCCCTAAGCAAGACTGACCATTGGATCAATATTGACCCTTACAAATTATAAATGACACCCGTGTAAAAGTATCTGTGTTGTTCATTGTTAGAACCAAGCAGTTTTCTTCACACATTTCTATGTCATTTTCTTTTTTCTCTTTATTGGCCAACACGTTCTCATATTTTAATTTAGAATGAAAAGTGGTACGTTTTCAGGAAAGATATGTGTTCCATGATGGGTTGATCTCATACAAACTTGACTCGAGAGGTTATCCTAACTCAGGTGAGTCAAGTTAAATTAAAGTTTACTCGCTCAATTTGATTGACTCGGTGCCATGATAGAAGTTGTTTTAATAAATGAAAGATGCACACCTATACTTAACAGGTGCGGCGGCAAGGCTGCGTTTTGGGTGAGGATTTCCATGAAAAGATTCCTATTCGTTGCATGAAAACTAGATAAAAAAAAAAAAAATTACAATAAGAAAATGATAGTATGTCACCCTGTTCTTTTCTCGAGAGAAGAGAAATTGAAACATGGAAATAGCTTTTAAGGGCAAGGTTGGGAAATTCCTAAATATTTTTTTCGAGAATCCGTGTAAAATGGGTTATATGAAAAAAAGCAAAGAGTAAAATTTCAATGGTGGATATCTACAGGGGACCATCAAATTCTTGTGATACAGTTTAATAGGTGAAAGTTGAGAGATCAGTTAGACATCAAAGGGCCGAAATTTTGATGGTTTCTTGAGATCCCCAACTTTGAACCTTCACTCTAATCCCTTCAACGAAAGCCCAATTTCTAGGAATCTCAAGGGATCGAGCATGATTTTGATAAACAAGTCCCTCAAGGCACATTTGCCTACTTATTGAATTCCTAGGAATTAAAGCTAAATTGAAGGAGGAATAAAGAGGAAAGGAGACAAGGGTATAAGGCGAAGCTCTAAATAGGACCATCACTATCCTAAGATTTAGTCCACCACATGGTGATGGTTGAATGATTATTTCAATTTTCATATCAAGTAGGAGATTAATCTCAACCTTTAACCCCCTAGTTATAGCTACTTTGTTGTAAATTGAGGCATAGCTTAAAAACCTTAAGAATTCAACAATGATCTAACAAAAGAATTCAACAATGATCTAACAAACTGCCCTAAAGGTTATTTATTAGGTATTTTGAGTGATTGGTTCAAATGATATAAACATAGTTATGCCCGCTAGATGAGTTGTTTAGACATAAAAAAGTGTACCGTACATAAAATGTGAATGGTGTAGCACATGCAACAAAAGTTTTCCTTTCGTAGACGTGTCTGCCAATGCTATAAAAAGCTCACATTATGTGATTTTAAGCACTTCCATATATTTCCCCTCTAAGAGCTACGATTAACAAATAACATAGCTCACCCATCTTTCACTAATTCAATTAAGTGAATGCAGACATTGAGCTTGCGTGATCAGTGGAACGGATTCAAAGGAGATGGTGGCATGGGAGCAAAACGTGGGACGCCGGTTTTCAGTATGAGAAGAAGATCATTTCTACGTATTAACGATGAAACTGAAGTGTTCATGGGTGGCCTCAGAAACCGTGTCCAAGCACCAGATTTTCGGATCACTGGTTCCTTCAGGAGGAGGTGCTGCAAGATCCAAGATAGTGCTGGTGAGGTGGTAGCTGAAATATCTAGGAAGAGAGCAAGCACCAAAAATTTGCTTAGCGACGATGTGTTTAGGCTGATTGTTCAACCAGGCTATCATTGTGAATTGATGATGGCCTTTGTTGTGGCAATTGACCGCATATTTGGAAAGCCTCTCACTCCTGCCTTGTGTACTTGATTGTGAAAATTTGTGCTGCGGGCCAAAAATTGATCTCAGGCCTCATTCTTGGTTCCGTGGAACTCTTAACAACTGGTCCAAAGGGGTGTTAGGATTCAGTGTGCTGTATAATCTTGTTTTGGCGTTGTATATATGGAAAAGAGACTTGTATGTTTGCATGCTGCAAAGTCCTTTTTAAATGTTTTTGATCTGTTCCGTCTTTACTATTGTGCCTAACTAAGGTCCTATTAAATTCTCCATATAGCAGCTAAGCCTAAATATCTGCACTATGATGCCTACCTATTATCAAGGTAGACCTGGGGCGGACCCAGGTAGAGGGTTCTGGGGGTTGAAGCCCCCACCACACCTTATAAAATTAATGAATTAAAAAAAAAAATTTAACCCGGCAGATTTTAAAAACTATTATGTATTTTTCTTTTACATTAGGCCCTTCTCCCAATAATTCTTTTACAAAAAACCCCCGCAAGTTGAATTTCGTGAGTCCGCCCTGTCTGGATCCAACCCATCTCCTGTACGTGAGTTGTATGCTACTCTGATTAAATTGGTATATGCCATTGGAAAGAAATGATCATCATCATCATTTAAAAAAAAAAAAAGAAAAGAAAAACAAACTTAAAAGATTTTGTATGACTAAGATCACTTATCATCTGGTAAAAATTCCATCATCATTATAAAAGGCTTATCCCATCTATGGATGCATGTTGGTTTTAACATGGAAAATCCAAGTGATTACTTGCAGGTCGGGCACTGGTTCAATGTGAGTATCCGACCTACTTGTACAAGGGCATTTTGGGTATTTGCTATTTCCCTATTCTCTTTTACGAGATTTATACTTTGAGAGCTGCTAAATGCACATTGAAAATTGATTTCTGCTGAATGAGTTTTTTTACCAAAATACCCATGTAGGAAATTACCAAAGAGGACATCCATCAAACTATCTACATCCCCAGCATCTTTCTACACACACACACACACACACACACCCCACCCCCATCCAAGCCACCTTCGGCAGCATTACTGGAGGGGGAGATGGAGAGAGAGAGAGAGAGAGAGTGCTACTGCTACAGAGGGTGAGGGACAGGGAGGGGGGAGAGAGGGAGAGAGATAGGGAGAAAAGGAGGGAGAGGGAGAGAGAAAGAGGGAGAGGGACAGAGGGTACGTAGTGGCGGGCATGGAGAGAGGGGTAGAGAGGTGTCATGAGCCGGTCCCGAGATCTGATTACTTCGGACGAACCCCAAGTCGTAAACCTATACTTACTCATGTAAACTCCAAATTAACATAAAATTAAAACAAAACCCACAAGGGATATCAAACACATAAACCTATCAAATATATATATAAAATGTGCGGAATATATATACATTGACGAAACATAATTAATCATATGAGTTCCTTTACCAAAAAGTAAAGTTCATACATACATATTTCATTTCACAATCTAACAAATTAAAGTCAACTACTGTATACTTAATACAATACAGGGGACTTCTATTTACATCTCAAAATAACTTATACAAAACATCTCTCAAGATGTTCTCTTTCGCACTCAGACTTAAGTCCATTCAGTTAAACCTCCTGGAGGTATCGGATGGGCCTCCTCCGCTGGCGGTACGACCTCTGCAAGACCGGTACGGACAATTGGGCCTGCGATGTCATCAATAACATCGTGAACACGACGGTTCAACAATGTATATATAGTTCTATGATAGTACATGCTATCAATTCTATACAATTCATATCTATGAAGTTACAACGTCTATATAGTAGAGTCAAGTAATAATCATTACTCAATGACAACTACTGTAATATTCATTACACATTAATTCGGCTCTTCCAACGGAAGCATTTCAGTGTATTTGTAAATACAAATACTTGTCAGTTATGCATTCATTTATATTGTCCTCTAGAGCTCAGGGCAGAAGGGTACGTGTACCATTCAATGACCCAGGTCTCAAGGATTTATAGTAATTATTTACTTTCTATTACATGGCTTGTCATGACTTATCAAATGAGTGAAATTTGCCCGTGTCTTGATCAGATATCACTAACATTCCACGAGGCTCCGGAACGCCCCATACATCTACTGTAGTAAGATTATTCATTTCATTGTTACCTTTCTGTATATTATGTCAGTGTAGCTCAACATGGAGCTTAAGAATTAACAATACCGTAACAAATGCGGAAATCAAATCTAATTCGATTCAAACTTCTAAACCAATCAAATGAGTGAAACGTTCATCATCCAATGCACGTATTATTCTTGATGAACATCACTTTATATATGGAATTTGTGCATAAGATAACCTTAGCTAACACCTATGTTGGCTTAGACATCAATAAAATCAGCCTGTATAAATTAGGCTTCAAATCATGAAAATGATCAGACTTCAATATGACTTTCCCTACAAGTTCGGTCAGCTTGTCGGTCAGCCTTTGGTAGACCGACCTTGCATGTCAGTGAACCTAACTAAATTCGGTTCACTTTCCAGAACCATACATTTTCTCTAAAATCCTAACAATCTAATTCAGTTACTATGTCGGTCGACCGAACTCACTCGATCTGCACCTCGATCGCCATCTCGATCAACCGTGGTCCATACTTCAGAAGTGTCAGAATTCTGATACTTCCAGGGTTCTCGGTCAGCTTGTCGGTTGACCCTCGGTCGATCGAAATCCCCAGTTCGGCTCACCGAACTCAGTTCGGTAAGATTTTCAGAAGCTGGGTTTTATGTGCACATTCATCAGGTGATCTCGGCTAAGTGTCGGTTCACTTTCCAGAAGCTGAACCACACTGATAAACGACTCTGGACCAGTTCGGTCAGCATGTCAGTTGACCGTTGGTCGACTGAACTGCGTCCAGATTTTCATTTTTGAGCTTTAGAATTTACGAAGCAATTCATAGAAATTGAACTCTTTGAGTTCATACAAGTCCTAAAACATCATAAATCATAAGATATGTATGTACTTGCCTCTATTTGAAGACAAATCCACCAAAAGCCCTTTGTCAGCTTGATTCTTGAGATGAAAACCTCTTCAATATCCAAGCTTTAAAACTCCACAATTGAAAACTAACTCGAGGAAGATGAAGAAGATGATGAAGGGAGTGAAATCTCTTCAAAACAACTTGCAAAGCCCTTGTCTTGATGCTTGATGGAAAGGAAATGGAAGAAATAAGAAGAAAAAAAAAAGATGAAAGGAGGCTAGGGTTTGGAAGATGAGTTGAATGACTCATTTGAGTCATCTCTTAACATATATAAGCCCATTTTTGCAAATGAGCCCTCCACCTCACCTTTCATTTCATTTTGAGTCAAATGAAGGGTCACTTGACTAATTTCTTGTCGAACGAGTTCAAGTCTATTACGAAAGTTAACGTACTCGTCGAGATACGCATATTGGTATCAAGAGTTTCCATATTTGACAAAATACACGAAAATTCATATTTACATAAAAGTCCCTCATTTCCTTGTTTGAGTCTAAAACTCTATTCAAATCATTTAAGTTCATTTACTATCACTTCATTAAGCCTAATTCATTCATTTTAGGCTAATTCAGTTTCATTTGGTCATAAATCAATGTTAGCTTAGTTAAACATAGTTAATTAGCCTTAATTCCAATTAAGTAGAGTTAATCTCAATTAACTCAGGACGGGGTCTTACAAGAGGGAAGGAGAGAGAGGGAGGGAGGAAGGTAGAGAAAAAGAGGAAGAAAGGGTGGGAGGCGGGTGGGCGGGCAGGGAGAGGAAGAGAGAGGGTGACAAATTGCATCAATTTCCCTTGTCCTTTTCATTCATAATAATCAAGTATATATCTTACAAGATACTGCCGAGAACCCTTGCTCTCCAAGGCTCGGTTGATCACCTAAAAATCCTCCCAATCACAAAGATACATTTTCCTAAAATACAATGACTAAATTGATCACCTAAAAATCCTCCCAATCACAAAGATACATTTTCCTAAAATACAATGACTAAATTAAGGAAAAATATTTCTCAAAAGATATGCACAATAGACTCCTATTTTAATCACAATAATATTAATTTCGTAATACCCCCCCTCAAGTTGGAGCATGAAGATCTCGAACGCCCAACTTGCAAAGTAGAAACTCAAATTTCGCTTTCCCCAATGCTTTTGTAAAGATGTCTGCCAATTGAACACTAGTGGAAACATATGACGGACAAATCATACCATCAGTCACCGCATCTCGAACAAAATGACAGTCAGCCTCTATATGCTTTGTTCTTTCGTGAAAAACTGGATTTTGAGCAATGTACAACGCCGACTGACTATCACAATACAACTTCATACCCTTCGGATGTCGCACACCCAAGTCACCTAAAAGTTGTTTAAGCCACTTTAACTCACACACTGTTGCCGCCATTGATCTATACTCAGCCTCTGCAGACGATCTAGACACTGTTTGTTGCTTTTTGGTCTTCCACGACACAGGAGAACAACCAAGTAACACGAACAATCCTGTCAAGGAACGCCGTGTAAGTGGACAACTAGCCCAATCTGAGTCACACCACCCTTTGAGACTTAGGTCACTATCAGCACGAAGCAAAATCCCTTGCCGGACTCGTCTTCAAATATCTCACGACCCTGAGAGCCGCCTCCCAATGAGCCTCACGAGGTTGTTGCATAAATTGGGACAAAATATGAACCGAATATGCAAGATCAGGTCTCGTCATAGACAAGTAAATCAACCTCCCTACAAGTCGCCTATAAGGAGCCGGATCCGCAAGGAATTCGCCCTTAGCAAGGGCCAAATTGTGATTTTGTTCCATAGGAAAAACCGCAGGCTTTGCTCCTAATAAACCCGTTTCAGAAATTATCTCGAGTGTGTATTTTCTTTGGCAGAGAAAAATTCCTTCTGGATTACGGGCGACCTCTATCCCTAAGAAATATTTTAAAACTCCCAAATCCTTCATATGAAAGCACCTGCCAAGGTAATCTTTAAAAGTTGTCAATGCAACCTTATCATTTCCTGCAACAATCAAGTCATCAACATAAACTAACACGTTGATCTGAGTTCCTCCCCTGCACAACCCAAATAATGAATAATCTGAATAGGATTGCACAAATCCATAATTCTTCAATGCATTTGACAGTTTTGCAAACCAACATCGGGGAGCTTGTTTCAGACCATACAACGACTTTTTCAACCTGCAAACCATGTTAGGATTTGTATTCTTGAAACCTGGAGGAACCTTCATATAAACCTCCTCACGTAAATCACCGTGAAGAAAAGCATTATGCACATCCATTTGATGTACCTCCCAATTTTTAACAGCAGCAATAGCAAGAAAAATACGAACCGTCACCATTTTTTCCACAGGAGCAAATGTCTCGTTATAGTCAATTCCTTCCACCTGATGATTGCCATAGATCACAAGTCTTGCTTTGAGTCGCTCTATGCTGCCATCGGACTTATACTTAATTTTATATATCCACTGGCTCCCCAGTGCTTTCTTTCCGTGTGGAAGAGTCTCCATTACCCAAGTCTCATTGTCTTCAAGGGCTCGTATCTCCTTACCCATTGCATCTCGCCATCCCGAGTCTTTCATTGCTTCTTTAAAATGCTTTGGCTCATGTCCCACTGTCACTGCTGCAAGAAAATTCCTATGTTTCACATAAAAACGTTCACAATTCACAAAGCATGTTATAGGATAGGGCGTACCTGAGGAAGATGAAGTAGCTGATGAATTCTCAGATGGACTTATTTTCCGTATAGTATGAGTAACAAAATCACGATATCGTGTTGACGGAGCTTTGGCTCATTTTCCACGCCCTAGCTCACCGTCATCTTGCACACCTTGCTCCCCCACCGCTGCCTCCAGCCCCCCTTCACGCACATCCTCACGTGCGAGCTGCTGCATGGGCTGCACCGCTGCACCAGACCCCCCCTCGAGGGTGGATGCTGCCTCCAACCCCCCTTCAACACACACAGCACACTCATCGGCACCCTCATCCTCACTCCATGCCCCATCCTCATTGTTCGCCAGCATAGGAGTCACCACATTCCGTGGTTGGTTTGTCGCAAAAGGAAATTCTTTCTCAAAGAACTTCACATCCCTCGATACAAAGTACTCATGTGTTTCTAAATCATACAATTTCCAACCTTTCTTCCCAAATGGATAGGCAACAAAGATACACTAACGACTCCTACTTTCAAATTTATCACCTTTGTGTCGTTGATTATGAGCATAGCAAAGGCAACCAAATACACGAATAGCATCATAAGAAGGCACTTTCCCAAACAACATTTCATATGGCGATTTAGTCTTAAGTTAAGTAGAGGGTGTTCTATTGATCAAGTGACATGCTGCCAACACACATTCTCCCCAAAATTTGAGTGGTAAGTTCCCTTGAAATCTTAATGCTCTAGCCACATTTAAAATGTGTTGGTGTTTTCTCTCAACCCTCCCATTTTGTTGTGGAGTCCCAACACAAGAAGTCTAAAAAATAATTCCATTATTTTGAAAATAATCATGCAAACAATTAAATTCGGTCCCATTGTCACTTCTCACACGTTTTATCACTTGTTCAAATTGTCGTTCAACCATAGCAACAAAATTAAGAAACATAGATTCAACTTCCATTTTATTGCATAGTAAATATACCCAAACTCCTCTTGAAAAATCATCTACTATTGTCAAAAAATAGGTAGCCCCACATGAAGAACGAGCCTTGTAAGGCCCCCACAAATCCAAATGAACAAGTTCAAAAATCCTACCAGCTTTATTTGTACTATGGGAAAACTTGATCTAGGTTGCTTTGCACGCGGACAAACATCACAAGCTTTATTATTTTTCCTACAAGAATGACTCACAGCCGGAATCATCTTCAATATTTTCTCCGACGGATGCCCCATTCTTTGATGCTATAACTCGAACAACAAATCACCATCCACTGTCAAGACCGTTACTTGAGGAACACCACGGAAAAAATAAAGTCCATCCAATCTTTCACCCGCTCCAATCACCGTCCTCGTCGGTTGGTCCTGTATAACAAAAATATTATTAGTGAATTGTACAACGCAATTTGATTCATCGATCAATTGAGTCACAGAAATTAAATTGCATGTTAATTGTGGGGCATAAAGCACATTGTCAAGCTTCAATCCTCCTGGCAACACGACACTCCCCTCTTGGTTTGCTGCTGCCGTGTTTCCATCCGGCAATCCCACCGGGCAGTGTTTCACATTTCTCACATTTCGTAACTAGATAAGTCAAACGTCACATGGTTCGACGCTCCTGTATCGATAATCCAGCTAAAATTACTGTTCTTACCATACAATCGATCTTTTGTTTTAGATAAGTTCAAAAACTGAAGAAGTTGCTGTAGTTGCGTTGCTAAAACACCCGCAAGACCCGCAGCTTCAGTCGCACTCGGCAGCCCCTGCGAGTTCCCTGCCTGCTGCCCAGACGAAGTTCCAGCCACGCCAGTTTTATTTGCGCGGACAGGGGGTGCACCATGCCCTCTGCCACGGCCAGAACCTGTATGCCCACCTCCTCTTCCTGTCCGTCCTCCACCACGACCTGGTCCCCTTCCTCCGCGAGGTCGGTCCCCCCACCATTCGGGGAACCCATGTAATTGAAAGCAAGAGGATTCGTCGTGGCCTTCTCTATTATAATGATTGCAAAACTTGTTAGTATTATCCACAAAACGAGACTTACCACGTGTATCAAGCTGAATTGTGAAGGCCATGATACTATCTCGTTCTTCCTTAGATGAGGACAACTCTCCTCCACACAGTCTTTCCGCTTGAATCACTTGTTGATATGCTCTATCAAGCGTCGGCAATGGCTCTTGTCCAAGCAGATTTGTTCGAATTGAAGCATATGCTCCATCGAGACCGATAAGAAAGTGATGTAGATAGTCATCTTCTCTCAATTTTCTACCTGCGTGACTATGCTACACTTGCAACCTTCACAGCGACAAACCGGCACCTTCACATATGTGGTCAGTTCATCCCAGATTTTTGACAAACGACCAAAATAAATTGCCACAGTCTCGGATTTTCCTTTCTTGCACTCCCCCAAGGACGTTTTTAATTGATATATACGAGTGCCGCTTACCACACAAAACCTGTTTTTGAGATTGCTCCACAGGAGTTGTGCATCATCATATTCACCAAGTGTCGACCGAACGGACGGCTCAATGGTATTGGTCAGCCATGACACCAACATCGAATGCACAGCTATCCAATCCTCAAGTTTCTCCTCTGTTGTTGGCTTCGAAACCTTCCCTTCCACAAAGCCAAATTTCCTCTTCGCCTTTAGCGAGGTTCGAATTTCCCTCGCCCATTCATCGTAGTTCTCACCACGTAATTGAATCGGGGTAATGATGTTTCCCGGACCGTCACTCGATCCAAGATGATACGTCATATCCACCTTCTTGTCACCATCTCCTTGCTTTACTCCCTCTCCGCCAGCCATGATCTCTTGTGGAGGCTAGAATATTGTAAAAAAAAATATTTTGTGTTTGCCCTAGGATCTCCCTAAGCGCTCTGATACCATGACAAATTGCATCAATTTCCCTTGTCCTTTTCATTCATAATAATAATGTATATATCTTACAAGATACTGCCGAGAACCCTTGCTCGCCAAGGCTCGGTTGATCACCTAAAAATCCTCCCAATCACAAAGATACATTTTCCTAAAATACAATGACTAAATTAAGGAAAAATATTTCTCAAAAGATATGCACAATAGACTCCTATTTTAATCACAATAATATTAATATCGTAATAGAGGGAGTGTAGAGAGAAGTTGAGAGAATAAAGGTTAGGGTATTTTGGGCAAAACATGGAGTGCATAGAGTAAGTGTGGAGAGTGTGGAGAGTACCAGTGTGGAAAGAGCAAATACCAAAATGTATTTAGCCTCTGTCTTATACATTTCTCTAAATTGGATGCGTGTTGGTATTGAGGGAGGTGATGTACGCATGTCCCTTTTCCTTTCTTCTTATACGAAAGATAGAGAGGATGGTATAAAGAAAAGTCTTTCATCCTCTTCAATTGAACTTCCTATTTTCATTTTATTCTTCCAAGGTTGTGCTTTCGTGTTCCAAAACCATTGCACCTCGTGAAAGGCGAATCTATACTTAAAAAACCCTCCTAGGCATGCTTGTGTCTCCCATCCAAATTGGGTTTTTTCTTCCCTTAAATTTAAATTTTGTTACTTCTGTAATTCTTGACTATTGAGGCATATTGCATATAAGAGGTCCATTTAATTTTACTATTGAGGTCTACAGTGATTATTCAACCATAGGTTTTAAGGTTAATATAAAATACTCTAGAAATTTGTTTTCCCTGCTTTTGGAGATTCCTTTTCCTGATTCTTTTTCCCTCATCAAATTTATGTCTGCAGAAGAAGTCAAGGAGATGGGGAATTTTGGACTTTGGATGCCCTTGACCACCAAAGTACTAAGACTAAAATATGTGGCACTTAAAACCCTCATTTGACCATTATGTTGAATGGCCTAGTATTCGCATCTGAAAGGAGACCAATGACCCCAAGTTTAGCCACTTCTATTAGTCCTTTGATCGATACATGATGTGGTGATTTATATTGTCTTTTATATTACTTGACCTCTTGTCTCATGGTTTGCCTTTGTGCCTTTAGTACCCATTTTCTTGATTAATTATGATGAGGATGCTAAAGACCTAGACCAAGGGTATACTTAGAGGTTATCTTTATTTATGATGATGGAGGATGGGTTACTAATGTATGAGGCTAGGTGTTGTCTATTCAATGGCTTTCTTTTGGATGGATTTGAATATTTTGGATAGTTGGGAGTAGTTCATTTGTTTTGATGGGAGTCTTGCTCACACATGAGAGCCCTAGTCTGACACTGTCTTTTGAGATTCCTTTAGTCAAGCATAACTGAGCTGATTAGTCTAGCCATAGCTTTTGATCCCCTATGGTAAGGGTTAGTTGTTATTTTGTCATCTATAGATTGAATTTTGATGTGGACGTACACTGCTGAATTCTACTTTGACGCTTTGAGTATTAACTTTGGTTGTCTTTTTCGCTTAGCCTTATTTTAACTGGGCTTGTTATCTCATGCATCCCCACCACCACTCTTTTGAGTATAGGAGGGCAACATCATAATATCATGTGGTAATTTAGCTTATGTGGATGTTGCCTATTTTGCTAGAATGATGACTTTTGTTGACACCAAAAAGTCACTCATGCCTCTTCATACATCTTCAACATTTAAGAAGTCACATGAAGCTACATCAAGCCACATAAGTGTGATTTCCAAAGCTCCCACACCATTTTGGAGAAGTTTCGACTTCATTTTATGTGCAACGATCCTTCTCGCGACATAATGGACAATAACGACTTCAAGCATCAAATCTTTTCAAAATCATCTGAACACTTCAAAATCCTTCAATATAGCCATGAGGAGTATACACATCAAGTTCTAGGCCATTTTAGCATCATTTGGCCTAACTTCACTCTTCTAAAAGTTAAACGGGACCTTCCAAGGACAATGGTGCTGGTTGTTAGGGATTTTGTGATATGCAATTTGATGGATGCATTATCATTTTCATCATCATTTGAATTTTCACATGAACATTGATTTAGAAAATCTTGAAGTCTTGATTTACACTTGCATAGTTTTTAAGACTTTTATAAATAATGATTCATGCACGTTTTGGATTTAAATCTTGGATGCATTTAGTTTGAAAAGAAGTTTCTTGAATCAAGCTTGCCTATGGTTTTAAAACTTTCATATCAACTTAGGCATTTTAGGTTTCATGTTTTTAAAACTCTTAGATTGATTTAAAACATGTTTCCAAGCTTGATTCCATGGCCCAAATTTCCCCACAAGAAAATCACTTTGAAATATGAAGTTTTTGGGGAAATTGTTAGGGATTTTTTATATTGCAATTTGATGGATGCATTATCATTTTAATCATCATTTGAATTTTCACACATGAGCATTGATTTTGGAAAATCAATAACTTGAAATCTATATTTTCTTGCATGGTTTTAAATCTTTCAAAACTTATGTTTCATGCATGTTTTGGATTTAAATCTTGGATGCATGATATTTGAAAAGAATTTTTATTAATCAAGCAAGCCATTGGTTTTAAAGTTTTGAATCATTTTTGGCTTTTTATGTCTCATGATTTTAGAACACGTAGATTAATTTAAATCATGATTCCATGCTTGGTTTAATGACCCAAAAATCCCCACAAGAAAATACTTTGAAATATGCAAAAGTTGGGATTTTGTTAAAGCTGTCGGTCAGCCTGTCGATCAGGTGTCGGCTAACCTACAGTTAACTAAGCTCAACCGAATCAGCTGTCGGTTCCAATTCCAGAGAGCTTAAGACTTCATATTTTGTATTGTCAGTCACCTGTCGGTCAGGTGTAGGTTAGGTGTCGGTCACCTGTCGGTTAACCCGGAACTGCACATTCAAAAGTATGACCGTTGGGCTGTCGGTTAACCGAACCCTATATGTCGGTTAACCGACAGTTAGCCGTTGGGACACTTTTTCTATAAAAAGGAGTTCATTCCAAGGCCAAATTTGATGATTCAAGAAGCCATTTTTGAGGTGTTATGAGGCCAATCAAAGGGGAAGGAACTAAGAAGGCTAATGGGTCATTAATAAAGCTAAAGCTTGGATCATTAAGTTAAATCATCAAGTAAGCTTTACTTTTCTTATTCATATGTTACATGCTTTATTTTGATCTTTGGTAAATGATTTTTAGCATGTTAACTATGATGTGTTGAATCATCTTCTTCATTTAATCTTTGATTTAATATTAGGATTCTTCACTTTAATTTCAGACCAAGTTGATTTAAAGTTTCATAAATCATGTTTTGTCAAAACCTTTGATTTCTTATATAACATGTTTTATTTACTTGGTTGAATCATCATTGTTGTTTTCATTCATTTGAACCTTAGTTAAACTCTTGTTTTTGAAAACAACATTGCACATACATCACATGTTTAGACTTAATTAGTTTCATACAACTTTTGAGTTTTTTATTTTCATATCAGTAACAAGTTAGTATCTTTTACATGTGATTATCATTTATCTTCAATCAAAGCTTTTATGTGCATTAAACTTTTAAATGCTTTAAGCATTTTGTGACTGAACTTGTTTTTAACTTGATTGAAGTTTTACACACACCTATCATGAGCATTCATCTTTGAATTTCATAGTGTTTGTGTGAGTTGGTTTTAGAATTTCATATCCGCCTATTTTAGAGGCAATTTTATTGATCTTAATTGTATCTCTTAGAGTGTTTTTTTGAAGACACTTCTTTGAGAAAGAAAATCTCTAGGTTATTGCTTAGCCTAAAAAAAAAGCATTGTGTATAGGTTCTTGCTCAGCCATGGAAAGTATATTATAAAGGTTATTGCGTAGCCTATTGAAAAGCATACATAATGGAAATCCGATTGAGTGTTGGATCACAAGCTGGTAGTGGATGTAGGCATTGAGGCCGAACCACTATAAATGATTGTGTGATGGTGATTGCTTTGTGGTGATTGATTTTATTAGCTTCCGCATTTTGTTTGATAATCATCACTTGTGACTAGTTGATTTCAAAGAAATTAAAATTGGTCTTAATTGGTCACTAATTAGTAGCTCACCCTATTCAAACCCACCCCCCCCCCCCCCCCCCCCCCAACCACCCCCCCCCCCCCCCCCCCCCAGGTAAGGATCCAGGACTTTCAGAAATTGGTCCCTGAACTAGGTCGACCCACATTGCGCCCGGTCGACCGGCTCCAAGGGGAAAAGAGCCGTTGGGTCTTTTTCAAACAGTCAGATTTTTTACCGTTGAGTCCAGGTCAATCGGGCAAGGTACCAGGTCAACCGGGGACACACAAAAACCTAGTTTTTGGGTATAAATAGTAGTTTATTCCTTAGCCAAATTTGAGAAACTAAGAGGCCCTCCTTGAGGTGTTTTGAGGCCAAACAAAGGGGAATGAGCTAAGGGATACTAGGGGTCATTTGGAAAGCTAAAGCTTGGTTCCATTGAGTTAAATCACTAAGTAAGCTTTACTTTTCTTAATCATATATTTTCATGCCCTGCTTTAATTATTGGTAAATCTTTTCTACCATGTTAAACTATGATTTGTTATGTCCTTCACATGTATATGTGTTGAATTGATTTATTGTTTTGGATGCACCACCTTGATTCAAACCAAGTAGGACTCAAATTGGTATATCTAAGTGAATCATGTTTTGAAATTATCTTTGAAATTATATGTAACATGATTCCTCTACTTCGTTGAATATTTGGTTGTTGTTTTTCATCATAAGAAAATCACTTTCAAATGTATCTTATGTTTTGGATTCAACAACTTCACAAATCACATGTATTTGGTTTTAAAGTTTCACACAACTTTCTTTGCATTGATAGGTATATCATTTTCAACTTGGTGTTTAAATTACATGTGATTTGTCTCTTCACTTCAATCAAATATCTTTTTTGTGTTTTACACTTTCAAATTCCTTTAGCATACATATATTGAGCTACTTTGTTAATTTGATTGAAGTCCTTATGCATCACATGTTTTGTTCTTAGAATTTTACAGCTTGTTTGGAATACATTGGTATATCTTTTACAAGTTATTTTTAACATGTGATTAGCATTCTTTCCTCAATCATAAATGTATTTACGAGCTAAAACTTTTAAAAGCCTTTGGCATACATTTATGAACTTTTATTTTCAAATTGATTGAGGACATCATGCATACACATTGAGCATATATCTTTGCATTCATATAGTGTTTGTGTGAGTTAGATTTTCACTTTTATATCTGCCTATTTAGAGGCATTGTATTAAGCTAAAACTGTATCTCTATTAAGTGTATTCTAGACACTACTTCGAGAGAGAACCAACACTTTGGTTGCATAGGTTATTGCTTAGCCTTAGAAAAGCATAAGTGTATGGTTAGGGGTGAACCATAAAACCCAAGAGGTTATTGCTTAGCCTTGGAAAGCATAATGTAAAGGTTATTGCTTAGCCTATTGAAAAGCATACATAGTGGAAATCCGGTAGGGTGTAGGAACACAAGCCGGTAGTGGATGTAGTCATTGAAGCAGAACCACAATAAATCATTGTGTGATGGTGCATGCTTTGTAGTGTTTATTATTAGCGTCCGCATTTAGTTTGATAATAATCACTAGTAGCTAATTTAAATTTAAAGAAGTTAAAATTGGTCATAATTGGTCACTAAATTGAAGCTCACCCTATTCACCCCCCTCTAGGGTTCAGATCCCAGACTTTCAATTGGTATCAGAGCGGGTTACTCCATTTGGGGCTTAAGCACCCGGAGTTGATCCTTATTAGCTAAAATCTACATTAGAACCCTAGTGTTGTGTTTTATTGCATATCATTAAAATGATTTCCACTATGGTTGAAAATTAAATTTCTTTCCTATCTCTATTTCCCTTAAGAATCAATCTCACCACTCTAAAACTTTTTCGAGTTAAAACTCCAAGAGTTGGTTGGACTTCAAAGTGAACCCTCAAGGACAACTTTATCAAGACCTTAGGTGAATCTTCAAAGGTATACAAGTGGACTAACCTTAAGGCCTTGAACTTCACCAGACCAACCTATTCTTTTTAGTCATATCTAATTGTTGGTCATGTTACATTTGCATTTTCTTCCTACATAGTCACATCTCATAAAATGCAATGTTTCTTTGTGATCAATTGATTTTATCTTCATGAACTTTTAGTTATATCTCATGGTTTTCAAAATCCTTTGATTGCAATATTATCATGATAGATTTGCATTTTGTTCATATAGTTATATCATTTGTAGTGCATTTATATTGATGATCAATTGATTGTGATTACAAAAGCTTTCATAGCTAGATTTTTCATGATCAAATGATGTTAGAAAATCATTTGATGAATGTCATAATTAGAACTTTTTGGTAAATTAAATGGTTTGAAGCAATTTAAGTTTTCAATTGATTTTTTAATATATACTTTCATATGGAAAATTATTGCTTTTGAAAGATCAACTTGTATGTTCTTCACATAAATTATACTATTTAAAAAGCAAGTTGAAAAATGATTATGCCTCATTGTTATACTCTTTGATAGAAAATGACGATCAAAATTGATTTTCATTTTATGCTTACTAAGTTAGAATTTTGAAATGAAAAAATTCAATTCTTTGATATACTTGAGATTCAATTGGTTAGAACCTTATAGTTATATTTTTTAATTGAATGTTTTTTGGATAAATGCATTTTCCAATTGATATCAAGTTTGAATAGGTTTTAAGTCAATTTGTATGAGTGTCTTTTGTCATATTTACAATACAAATTGAAAATTTATAATAGTTCACTTCATGGTTTTCAAAATTGCTTGATCATAATTTTATAAATGGTTCATTTTTGGGATTTTGAATATTGAAGTGATTTGAAGAACTTTGGAAAATATTCTAAGCTTTATTAGTTACATTTATAGAAGCATTTTCCTTGTGTTTATTTCCTTGTGCTTATGATTATATCATTTAGAAGGAAATACATTTTACAGGCAATTTGCATGTTTGCTCAACAAAGTTACATTCTTTCAAATGCAAAATAGCATTGATGTTGAGTCTTACATTATTTGGATGGGAATGGTGGTGTCATTGATTTGCGTGTTTTTTTTCTAAATTTTGTATATCTTTTCATTAATGCAAATTGATGTTGTATATCTTTTGTTTTATTATCATTTGAGCTTAATAAGTACATATGTGATTTTGTGTGCTAAACTCATTTGGTATGATCTTTGTATCTATTTTCCATTGCATTTTAAGCATAGTACATTTGCTAGAATGGAGATTTTACATGATAGATTGATGGATCCTTTTAGATGAATTGGAATTAAACCATTGTTCTTCATAGGTATACCCAAATATGAGATCCATTTTCATCTATATGCGATCCATGACACTCTTCTAACTAAATACCTTTTTGTGCACACATAAGTTGTATTCTTTATTGATGATATGGTATGAGTTAGATCTTGATTGTGATTGATTCTCTCTATGCAAATGTCAAATAGTTCCATGTATGGTTGTGCTCTTAAGTTATATTTGTAGATACCATACTAGAACTCTCAAACCTATCTTTTGTGCTTTCTAGTCATTATTTTTGAAATGGATGGTTATGATGTTGATTCATGTATATTCTCTTAGTAATGTCATCGTTATACATGTTGATTCATATCCCAATTTTATACCATTTTCTATACTCTTTTGTGTTTGATCTCATAAGCCTAATGAGGGAGTCATATAAAAATTATTGTAAATGACTTGCACTCGGGAGGTAAGAAATGCAGAACCCATGTAAAAATAAAAGCGAAAAAAACAATGCACTTTCAAATATGTGTGTGCAATTTGTTCTCGTGTCTTCATGTTTGTTGAAATTGAAATTATGTTATTACAAGACATCGTCTTCAAAATCTTTCAGCCGACACATTACATAAGCCATCATTTTTAACTACTAATTACTATTACACATGGGATCCAATATATTAAAGGGTGAGGCTAATAAAAAACCTGAAGGAATTAGATGGAAGAGACATGTTAGACTTAGGGCTTGTTTGGTTTCTCTACTCTTTTTTGGATAGACCCATCTAAATAGAGCCATTAAAAAAAGAGCCATAAAAAAATCAGCTAGAATCAAAAGGAGTGCTTGGTAATGAAAGGATCTACTTTAAATAGATTTTTTTAAATCAATGGTTGATGGTCTTTCACAAATCTCTCGAGATCCACAAGGTATTAAGTCTTGAAAATTGACCCCATAGCCATGTTCAGCCTTCCAAAGAGATCTAACAGTTTTGATCTTGTGAAGGAAATACAATCCTATAAATGCAAAAGTATAATTTACATTGTCAACCTAGATATATGAAATAAGGCCTCACTGATGATGTTGTTGATGGCTTATTACATCAAGTTTTTTGTTGAATTGTAAATTATTATTGCAATGATAATTTTGGAAGAGTTATCATATTCAAAAAAGAAATTACATATTTTGAAAGGCAAACTGAATTATTTCAAATTATCTTAAGAGCCTTATCCCATCATTTTGGAGTTGCTTATAGTAATAAATTCATATGCGCGGCAGGTGGGATTTGGCTGGCTCCACCTTCCAATCGTCCACAAAATGAGACGCCTTATTCACATGTTTTAAAACAATAAAAATCAACTTACAAATAGAACTAGCAACAATGGCCTGTGCTTAACTTGGGCCAAGAAAATGAAAATATATTTAATATTACTTTTTATTTTATAATATTATTATAAAAATAAACGAAGAATACATAAAAAATATTATAAAAAAGAAAACCACAAGCTCAGTTTCACAACTAAATTAATTTATTTAGAAAAGTTAGATTGTAACTCTAATACTATCTAGCTTTGGAATTAGTATGAAAGAACTATACAAAAAGAGAGAAATGATGATGATATATGATTGAATATCTTATTTAAATAAAAAGATTATAAGCTTGCTTGGATGCGTGAGTTTGAGTCTACTATACAGCTTGTAAAATAAAATTAAAAAAATGTACTACCTTCTTATAAAGTGCCAGATTTTTCTTGGAATGATTTTTGATCCCAAATAGGGAGATTGAAAATTCCAATATTTCACACAAAACTCCCAAAACAAGCAGAACAATCCAGTCTTTTGGAGCCAATCCATACATTCATCATCACCATTATTTTAGATTTATCTCATCAATATGGAGGATTTGAAAGGAAAAAAAGTAGAAGAAAACCACCACATCAAAACCACTAACATAAACAAAATATGTTATTTTTAGCAAATCCATAGTTTCTTCTTAGTCATCATCATGAAGAAGAAGAAGACAATCTGGTGTTTAGAACCAAATCCAAGGTTTGGGGCATCACCCAAATCAAACTAATATCACAAAAAAAACTCAATCTTTCTACTTCCAACAACAAACATTTAGCAAAATCTTTTCTTGATAGATATCAAAAACCAATGAGCAAAATTGTTGCATTTGTATTCAGAGGATCGCTCATATATATAACACTACAAAGTCATTTCAAAATTGAACAGATGAACAGATATTGCAGTTGAAAAATGTCCCCCAATTCACATATAAAGACCATTCTTCAGCACTGCATGCATCATTGAAATACTAAAGCATTGCAAAGGAATATCTCTGAAAGAACTGCGATTCAGATCTGACATCAATAGAGGAAGACATTCATGGCTAATTTGTAACATGACAGATTTTAAAAAATCTGATTTGGGCCGCATAAATCTGCCATAGTGATCACTTAATAACTCCATGAATTTCATGACCAACAAGTGTATAATTAAAGGAGAACGAAGAAGACTATTACCTCGAAGATTTGTAGACTTCAAATCTCTGAAAAATAGATCCAAAGGCCCGAACTCAGACTTGCAACTAGCAAACAAATTACTGGAATTTTCTGCAGTAGTATTGCCTTTGATCTTCTTCTCTATCTCACTTCCAAATCTGATTGGCTAAGATGGTGGGATCTTAATCTAGGAATTGAGAACTATTTTTCTAAGGAAAAACCTCAGATCTCAATCTCTCCTCAATGAAGAACAATGGCTGGACGTGTGGAACTTTTTGGCCTTCTTGGTGTTGGACGTCCAAAGGGGGAATGTGTCTCCTTTTATAGAAACTATGGAAACCTTTCCTTAAAGACTATCTCTTCTAATTCTCAAAGATGTCCTAAAAGGAAAGTATAATCTAAAGATTTATTTCCTTTTAGAAACATTCCAATTAGAAAAGGAAACTAAGGAACTTCCCATAAACTTTGGTAATTAGCAATCCTAGTTGCACAACACTTACTAATTTAAGTTTCTAATCCAAAAATGAAACTTTCTTATAGGAATACTAATCCAAAGAGGAGTCCAACCTTCCAAGTAGAGAGACCTACTCAAAATTGGAAACCTTACCCAAGGAAATCCCATTATGGACGTCCCACATGATAATGCACACTATGGCCCACTAGTAATTTATCTAGAATTAAATTCATGTATGCCATCAAAGACCTATTTGAATTTAAACTCAAAATTATTTTTCCACTAAAATAATTCATCCAAATGTTATCTAAACATTTTAGGAAACCATGCCAATCTTGGAAAGTGACTAGAGAAGGGACCAAAAGATATATTGCCCTTGGCTCCCAAAATGACCAAAATGTCCATGCTAAACCCATAGCAACATTAAGACCATTTTAACCTTAAGTCATTCCACTAAAGAGTTATGGTTGAACTCCAGGGAACAAATATATAATATAATAAGCTCATCATAAAATGACAGTTGTCTTCGACCTACTAAGTGTAATGACCTGAATGCCCCTCTATGTAACATCCATAATCGAGTCAGGTTATCACATGTACTATCAACCTTCTCGATTACATCTAAACCTTAGAACTTCATATCCTTAACTTAATCATCATCTGGATATCATTCTCTTGGTCCAGGGAGCGACCCACAAGTTCAATATCCATATGGAACATCCATATACTAAGATCTTAGATTTTGATGATTAATCGGATAATTCTAAGGGGACGATCATTCCATCATTAAATGGCATAGATTCTTTATTGCATCTGCACATCCCAACTGATCAAGTCCGAGTACCCAAAACACAGAGCTGTTGACACATGAAAAGAATCTCACCCATAGTGAATTAAAGTACAAGAACTTGACTTCGTCAGTTCATCCACAAATGCTCAAGATTAAGAGCACTGGTCACTCAGTAGCATGAGGTGACTTGATCTCTCTCAGTGATAGTACTAGTTTAGAGATCACACCTACCATGGTCCTGTTCAATGCATTGCATATGCACTAATGAGATAAATCCGGGAAAGCCCTTCCATGACTTAGGTAAGTCACCCTGAAAGCAGGAGAGTCTCTCATTATAACTTATACCAAGATGAAGCGCCCAACTCCATCTTTCAGTTATAAACAAATATGTTGTTTCCACTGTCCATGAATTAGACCTATCTGTGTGTAGACACCACACACCTTATTCATTTACTAGAAACAATGGGTGTCACGTCCCCAAAATAAGAATTGGGGAAAAACGTGAAAATTAAAACTTTAAATTCAAATTCTAGTGTTTAATACAACACAAGCTTCCAAAAGTGGACCCACATAAAGTTTCAACCTGTGGTGAGTCAAAATAAATTTCATCAAATGCAATGGAAGCTTTATTCAATTGGTATTCAAAGTTCATAAATAAAATCCAACACAAAAATCAAATAAACATCAATAGTTAAAGTTGCAGAATGAATAAAGCAATTACTAAGAAAATGTTTATCATTGAGGAAAGTTCATCTAAGGAATTACTAAGATGACGTTCTCTCTAATGCAGGCTTCAGACGGCTCCGAAACCGTCTCCGCGCGTCCCACTCAGGTTCGTCAGTTGGCTCAAACGTTTGAAACGTTTGATCCTCCTCCGTTCCTCGGTAAAGTAGGGCTCGGTACCTATGCACCAATATTACAAAGTAAATAGCAAGTACATAATCATAATTCGAAATTAAATACCATTACGAGAAGAATAAAGACAAGTGTGATCATATAGAAGTAAAAGTGAAGATATACGCGAATGAACGGTATGACATAATTCAAATAAAACAAATGGAGCAATAAGATTCACACGGAGACAAGTGTCCCCGGTGTGGGTGGTCAACCCTACATAATCGGGAAGCCCGTCCATAACGTCGGTGGTCATAACACGATCATAAACAAATATCAGGATAACCTGTTCACATTCATAGCGGATTATAAGTGATCCGGACACATCTGTGATCAACCGTCCATATACGATCTGCAGTCGTTCATTAAATGACCCACATAAAGGAAAACATATATGCGTAATAGACCCGAATAATAATGCTCCGACACACGAGTCCTAATTCATAGTAAAGTGCTGGCCATTCCACATTCCATATCATAATCAAATCGTTATACAAAATTTGCCCAAGCCACTTTATAGTCCGTAAACACAATAGGGTATGCATCTAAAGGAATACATATCCTAAATCAACATATATAATGCATGCGAAGGTCAAGGAATAATCACAAACCAATCCTAAGGTTAAACATAAGGTCTCATGCCCAACAACCACATGAATCTCTAATAGATAAAAGATCAACGCAATCCATTCTAAATTAATGGTGCATAAATCCAATTAAGGATTTTCCAATAGAGATGGGTTTGAACTTAAATCCACTAGGATTTTCTCGAGGTTATATGAAGCCCTAAACCTCATGTTAGTAAGATTACCGTGTGCCCATACGGTATTACTCGGTCCAATGATCCAATTAATAAGGTATAAAAATATAATATTAACCCATGAAAACCAAACATATCATTCAAAGTTTATTTGCAAATATTAATGATAAATACATATCTTGGTTTATAATATTTAGAAAACCCAAGGATTCCACCCCAACACATTTTACATTCTTAATAAACCAAAAAGGGTTCCAATTGAATTCATTAAAGCTACAATGGGTTTTTCTTTAATTCTTAAATCTAAAGGGGTCATATGATAAAACAAAAAGGCATGCCATGTGATAGTCACTATCTAATCTCTCTCATCATTCTCTCTCACATAAAGCATGATGTCATTGTCAATCTCTCTCCTCATGTATATCCAGAGAGCCAAACTACTCTCTTTGTGCATGACAGAAACCCATCCAGTCTCTTTGTGCATGACAGAACCCATCCAATTCCATAAGTTGGAATGCACGCCTGATGTAGCATGGATAAGGTAGTGGGCCCCAACACTCTACTTAATGTAAAACAAGAACACCTTTGGACCCATGTTCTGTAACAAGAACTCCTTTATCAACTGCACATAACAGTACCAAAGTCGTCTCCTCTGATAGGGAGCTTCACGCCTGCAAAAACTGGGGTATGTGGATAGTGGGCCCTCACGGATCACAATTCCAAAATGGCTATGACCTCCATGGTCGCCCAGTCTGGAACGGATAGATCAATGGGCTAGATCCGTGATCAGATCTTTCGATGGATCCCACATCATGATTAAATGCAAATAAGATATCTTCATGGTGATGCACGCCCAAAATTTAGAATCAATAGATGGTGGCCATATATATGTAAGGTCTCATCACAAAAAGAGAAAATCAAACCTTAAGGGCATAAAAATGTGTTTCTACATGCATCCACACTCGAATCAACAAAAAACACAAGCATTAAATTCACAAATTATGATTAGGTACTTGCCTTTCACCGGGGTTGAGAAAAACATAGATCCTAACCAATACCCAATCCGAGATAACCGGGGCGCTCGATCGCAATCCTATCGCCAATCTGACATAAGAGATGGGAAAGAACTGCCCAGATGAGCAGATCTATTATAACCCTACCTAAAACCTAACATTGGAAAAGAAGAAGATAACCCAAGAGTATAGATTTACTTCTCTAATGGCTTGAGGAGATGATTACCTGAGATTAGAAAGTCGAACCAAGAATGATGGTATCTTCAGATCTTGATTCCGATGGTTGGATCCTTAAGTTGCAGGGGCTTGGGAAGTTAAAAAGAGGAAGAAGACGAACAGGGAACAGGAATAGTTGCAGAGGGAGAGATAAGGATGTGCATTCGTAATAAGAGGATAAGGTTAAGAGAATAATGGGCTTAAGTCATTGGGTCGGGTCAAACTGCGGGTCAGGTCATCTACCCATTAACCCAACTCACCAAACCACGCATCTAATCTAACGTGTGCCCCACTTAATCCTAACCACTTAAATAACTAAAATACATTTCAATTAAAATAATAATAATATCTAATAAAAAAATAATAATATATAATAGGGTGGGACCGGGATCTTACATTCTCCCCCCTTAGGACATTTGGTCCTCCAAATAAAAATCATACCTCTGGAAGAAGAAATGGATACAACTTCCTCACTTGGTCCCGAAGTTCCCAAGTGGCTTCTCGAGGACTATGGTGCTCCCACTGGACTTTCACCCAATGTATTGTCCGAGTCCTGAGAATTTGCTCCTTTGTGTCGATGATCTGAGACGGTCGCTCCACATAAGTAACATCTGGCTGCAATTCCAATGGCTCATAGTGCAACACGTGCAACGGGTCCTTGATATACTTTTTCAACATTGAGACATGAAAAACATTATGCACCGCTGACAACTGTTGACACCAAAAATGTCACTTTGCCTCTTCAAGATCCAAAGAGCTACATGAAGTCGCAACCTGCCATAAATAGGCAATGTGCTTCCAAAAAATCAAATCTTGTCAGAATCAAACAAAAACTGCAAGATTCTTCCAGACAGCCAAAAGAGGAGTACACAAGAAGTTTCGGGCCATTTCAAAATCATTTGGCCTAACTTCGCTTCTCCGACAGCTGAAAGGAGCTCTCGGCGGCAAAAGCATCGGAGACACCAAATCTTCGATCAGGGCCGATGGATAGTCTCAACTACTTGCCAAAGGCTCCACGTCAAGTTCCGAGTCAAACCGACAAACGTTTGACCCTACATCAACCCTCGAACAGCTAAATCAAGCCTCTCGGCGGCGAGAACCACCGAGGCCATTACTCATCAGATAGAGCACATGGACGGCTTCAAAAATGCTTATAAAGGGGCAACACGTCAAATTTCAGGTCATTTCCACAACATTTGACCATAGTTTGACGCTCGGGAAGCCAAATCAGGCCTCTCGGCTGGCAAAGCTCTCCGGGACCATGGTTTCCAAGACAGAGCCTATGGATCATCTTAAAATGACTCCAATAGGTTCCTTGTCAAATTTTAAGTTCAATCGGACATCGGTTGACCCGCACAATCAAACCGCGACATCTTCATCGCGACAAAAAGCAAGTCTACTGGTGATAGGAACCCAAACGGCTTCAAAACCCAAACAAAAGCCTATGGTTGGTCTTATTTATTGCTCAGCAGGCTTCACCCCAAATTTCAGGTCATTCCGACATCGTTGGCCCAGTTTCAGCTTCTGACGAAAAATCGGCAGCTCTGCGCGACAAAGTCTTCGGCTTTCTCAGGAAATTGGAAACTTTGCAAAATAAAATGCAAGGATTCTCATCAGGTTTCCTACAAAGAAATTAGGCCAATAAATGGTCAAAATGTCAAAGAAAAGTACAAGAGAAAAAGAATCGAAAAATAGCAAAAACGGACACAAAACGGGACACAAAAGGGGAAAAACCTCCCCAGGGTCGCAGACCCCTGCGACCCTGGGCCAGGGTCGCCGGCGACCTTGGAACCCGGGGTCGCCGGAAAGCCCCGGAAACCCCGGTTTTCGCCGTTTTTCGAGATTCGAAGAGCCTAGCCTCTGGTACTTTCCAAAATTCATGCTTTTGAGACACCAAGTCCTCTGAGATCCGTCCAAAACGGGTCAATCATCAAGAGTATCGAAAACAATATTGATCGCCACCCGGTCAACCAAAAAAAGTGTGCTTTCTACCGACCGATCGAGAAATCGACAGGACAGATGGCACCGACCCGCTGTTGGCAACAAACACCTGAAATTATGGTCATCTGATGTCGATCTACATGAAGATCCATCGATGATCATCGACAGAAGAATCCCAAAAGACGTGGCACGGCCCGCGACTCTTCAGCTGCTCGGCGACCACTTAATGCGATTAATTGACTAACTTTATTACAGTCATTAATCCATTTCTTTGGACGGCCCAATCAGAAGCAAGCATTCGGGAGTTAAAGTCAAGAGATTCATGGCATTTAACCCATGAAACTCCTCCCATCATGGCGATTAAAGGCGATTAAATGCCCTCAATCTCCTCCGGCCAATCAGAAGCCAAGAAAAAGGAGTTACAAAATAAACAATTCAATTTTGTAACTCCTCCCATTATGCGGCTTAATGACAATAAAAGCCCATAAACCCACCTAAAAGGCTACCTAAAAGCCTATAAATAGGAGAGCTCTCCAAGAAGAAAGAATAGTGACAGGACATCAGAAAAAAGCACAAACACACAGACAGACAGAAGCACAGAAATCCAGAGAAAGGAAAAGAGAGAAAACTCTGCGGAAGTTCTACACCGGCCACCGCAACAAGGTGACAAAAGTCCCTTGGGGGGTACCCCCCCCCCCAAGGTCCTTGCCTTCTCCTCCTGCCTCCAATGGCTTAGATATGGCTTTTCAGCCCGTCTACTCAGCTTTTTATTGGACATAGGACCTCCTTTTGGTCTTTGTCCTCTAAAAACCCGAGGTTATAGCCAAGCCAAGCGAATCAATAGCATCCTCTGTTCTCATCTGCATGGATGATGGCGAAGCCCACATATGGCTTGCGACCGTCAATCTAAACGGGTCCCCACAATCTCCTGAGAAGTTAGATCCTCCTTTTCTTGCTTTTCATTGTAGTTTGTATTTTTTCAAAAGAGACAAAAATCACATTTCTTGTCTTTCATTATTGATAAGGATTGTAAATCGGCTATAAACGCCAAAAATCGGCTATAAATGCCAAAATCGGCTATAAACGCCAAAATCGGCTATAAATGCCAAAAAAATCGCCTTTCACACGGCAAACCAAGAAAAATGTCTCTTTTCTTAAATATATGTGCAATGTAAAACTTGAAAGAAGTTGATTTCCTTTTTACTTGCGAAGGTTGATCTCCGGATCACCACTTGCAATTCCAAGTAAAAATAGAAAATCTGGCACAACCCACACAAAAAAAGAAATGTTGATGCACGCCCCTGCCCCCCGGTTACGAAAGGGTCGGACCCGACGGACTCCCACTCCGCCGACCTCGGTAGGAACCCGAGCATCGGGGCGCGGTCCATCAAGCTGGCTCCACCCGGTGGGACCCGTTTATTTGAGAACACAATGCTAGAAATGAAATATTTGCATATCATATATTTTGCTCTATGCTTATATTTCTTTTCTCGATTCCTTGGCTACTTTATAATTGGTGGCCTATGTTGAATTCCGCATCTAAAAAAAATGAGACGAGATTTTTTGTTTGGAAATTTCTAATTCTTTGAATTTATTTCCACTCTTTCTCTTTTCAAAAAAACAAAAAACAAAAAAAAAATCAGATTTTTCATTTTTGAATTCAAAATTGAGAAACTTTGATCCTCTCCCTTCTGGGCACTGGCGCTCACGGAAATCGTTGAGACCGTGTTCGGATCGGGGGTTGGGCCATTGTTTCTCTTCGATGAGTTCATTAAAAATCTAAAAAAATATATATTATATAAAAGTATAAAAAAAAATTTAGATTTCTCAATTTGGATTCAAAATTGAGAAACCTTGATCCGTTCCTATCGTTCATCGCGCTTGCAGAAATGTTGAGCCTGTTCGACTAAGGTTTTGGGCCATTGTTTCTCTCTCGATGAGTTCATAAAAAAATAATAAAAAAAAATAGAAAAAAAAAAAAAAAAGATTAAAAAAAAAAATCTTCAAAATCTTCAAAAAAAAAAAATTCCGTCATTTTGGGTTAGATTGG